>JBDJHY010472646.1:0-17458 GCA_039654485.1 Withania somnifera | reverse complement strand
TGGGACCAGGGGACAAAACCGTGAGCGGGGGCCAGTGGAGGGATTCCTATGGGATGCCACGTGGTAAAGCCTGAAAGTGGACAATACTTTGCAAGTGGTTCCTGGGGAGGGCCGTGACACTAAAGCACAAACATAAGGTCCAATCTTGACTTTGTTTTGCATTTCAAAAATAACGAAACTGTCAAAATTTAATTCCAAGCTCGTATTGAAGGAATGTTGGCTTTGGTCAGTAAGTATTTAAGTTTAGGCTCTAAAACAGGCAATTTGAGATATTGCTCAACCGAGTAGCAAGAGATCCATACTACTAGTCCCGGCAAGTCATTTATGACTTTTGGAAACTACTAAACCACTCTAGAATGTAAATTGTCACATCTTTATTATAAATGGCCATGATGGTCATTACACCGTATCATCAAGACTGTCAACAATCTACTCTGAATGACCTAAACATGCACCATAGAATCATGAAGACAATCAATATATAGTACTCTCACCCAAACGCATCAAACCAACTAATTGAATATCAAAATCTCCTTTCATATCAAGTCTTAAAAGAACCATCACAATATTGTACTGATAGTCATTAATATAGGCAAACTCTTCTAAAGGAAAGTGCCAACCTCCTAAACTAATGACATATGCTCAGAGCATATCCTCTAACACCTAAATCATCCACTCAGACTGTCCATCGGTCTAAGGATGAAAAGTTACACTAATATCCCACTAAGTACCCAAACCATGCTATAAAGCTTGCCAATATTGAGATGTAGATAAGGAACCCTAGTAAAAAATGATAGATACTATAACACCATGCAAATAAATAATTTGGCTAAGGTAGATCTCAACCAACTGCTCGGCCATATAATCTACTTTGATCAGGATGAAATGATAATACTAAGTCAATCAATTGACAATTTCCCAAATCAAGTCAAAGTAACTCACTGTGGTAGGTAAACCCATAATAGAGTCCATGGTGATAAACTCTCACTTCCAAGTAGGAATGGAAATCCTCTAAGAAAGACCAACATATCATTGATACTTAAATTTCATTCCTTGACAACTTAGACATCTATCCAAAAAATTTGATATATCCTTCTTCATTCCATACAACCAATAGTGCTAGATCGAGTCATGATACATCTTCTTTACCCCTATATGGATGGAATATCCCGACACAATTTGCACCCTTCAAAATCAAACTAGTCAAGTTACCCATCTTAGGCATGCAAATCGTACCTCCATTCCTCAGAACACCATTCAGATCAAATATTTCCTCCTTTGCCTCAACTCTGAAGTTCTTATCTCTAATAATTCACAACCTCTCATCTTTGAACTATTTTTCCTTAATCTGCTCCATCAATTAAGAATGGGCCTCCATGCAAGAAAAAATGGCACAGAGTTTGAAATTTTCAAACAAACCAAGTTATTGTCTAAACTCTTAACATATATGGAAAAAGGTTGCACTTGTACATGAATTAAACAAAGAATACCCATATTAGATGACTTCCTACTCAAAGAATCAGCCACTACATTAGCTTTAATAGGTTGATATAGAATAATCATTTCATATTACTTTAACAACTCAATCCAACGCCGTTGCCTCAATATAAGATCCGAGTAACTAAAGATATACTGAAGGCTCCTATGATCAGTGGACACCTCATAATAAACCCCTTACAAGTAGTGACACCACAACTTTATAACAAACACAACAACGACCAACCCTAAGACATGGGTGGGATAATTCTTCTCATGAACCTTAAATAGTCTAGAAGTATAATCTATCACCTTCCTTTTTGCATCAAGGTTCCACACAAACTAACTATAGAAGTATTATAAAACACAGTGAAAGGCTCACCCTCAATGGGTATGGTCAAAACTAAAGCTTAAGTCAATAAGAGATTAAGCCATTGAAAACTCTTTTCACACTCATTATATAACTGAAACATAACATTTTTTATAAGTCAACCGAGCTAAATGGGTAGAAATGGAAGAAATGACCCGAATAAATCTTTGATAATAACCAGCTAAAATAATAAAATTATTGATGTACGTAGGAGAAGTAGGCTTAAACCAACCACCATCTGCCTTAATATTTTTTTGGATAAACCCTAAGACAATTCTTGGACACTACATGCCCTAAGAAAGTCAAAGGATTGAGCCAAAACTCACACTATGAAACTTTTCATATAACTTCTCCTCTCTCAACTTCTGAAGTACAAGCCTCAAATGTTACACATGATGCACCTCAATCCTCGAATATATCAAAATGGCACCAATGAAGTTAATCACAAAAGAATCAATATAAGGTTGAAATACTGAGTTCATCCACTCTGTGAATCCTTCTGGGGAATTAGTCAACCCAAATGACAAAATAAAACTCATAATGGACATAACGGTTCCTAATTGATATGTTAGGGATATTCGAAGCCCTAATCTTCAACTAATAATAGATGGACCTCAAGTCAATCTTAGAGAATACTGAGGCATCTTACAACTAATTAAATAAATCATCAAACTAAGGATGGGGATACATATTCTTAATGGTCAATTAGTGTAACTACTTGTAATTAATGCATATTCTCATGGACCCATCCTTTTTCTTCAATAATAAATCAAAAAACACCCACGATGCCATAGTCGGTCTAGTGAAACCCTTATCAACAAATCATGCAACTGTTCTTTCTATTCTTTCAACTCAATTGGGGCCATATGATATAGAGGAATAGAAGTGGTAATAGGGTCGGACTCCTAATCAATATTGAAGTCTATGTCCCAGTTAGGAAGAAAACCTAGAAGATCAGTAGGACCGATATCTAAAAACTCATACAAAACTAGAATATACTCTTAAGGAGAAATATCCACACTGGTATCATAAATGAAATTTATCACAACCAAATTTCTCAAGTTATGAGGACACCTATAATCCCTGTAGGTGAAACACCCAAAACACGTACAGCAAAAATAACAGATAAAAGTGAAAGATAAAAAAGATATATAAGCAAAACATAAGAATAAAAATAATATAATCAAGGAATAAACCAAAAATCTTATATCTAATAATGAGCAACTAAATATGAATACAAATCTAAAATAAGTACACCAAGTGTGTTTAAGATCTAAGAAAATGGTATTAATCTACATCGAAGATAGAGTGAGATACGGATTCCAAGACCATCCTCTACTTTAGGATCCGAATAATCAACACACAATAGAAAATCAATGAGGATAATGCATACTCAGATCTGCATAAAGAAGATAAATAAGTGTAAAAAATAAAATAGCCGAAGTAAAAAATATACCCCAATTAAAACATCATAAGCTGTCTAGGTATATATAAAAAATAAAAGTGGTAAATAGATAGATAATAAAATAAAGTTCACATAAGTCAAACAAGTAAAAAAAAATATAGAGAAACTAGCTAATAGTATATGGGCAAGAAAATAACCCAAGAAATCTAGCTAATAAGTATTGAAGATTTAGGAAAACAAGGAGAATAACGTACTTGAGTTCATGATAAACTAATAAGAGATAGAAAAATAAACAGATATGGTTGTATAATAGTAACCTTAAATAAAGGGGATAGAAATGAAGGAATAACTACAATCAAGTAATGAAAGAAATTACAAGAAATGAAGTAAACCCGAAGAATGAGCACATTAATATAATAATAAATTAATATATAAAATAAATAAAACAAAACCCTAATGAGCTCCCATACACGTGAGGGATATATAAAATAAATAAAACAAAGCCCTAATGAGCTCCCATACACGTGAGGGATAAAAACAAATAAATACGAACTCTCCCACTGCCCTTATAGATAGAGAGTACAACTAGAAGAATATAAACAAAAGTAGCATATGCATAAATATGTGATATGACGCTAGAAAGACATGTATCCCATATGATCTCCCTCCAAATCCATAAACCTATAAGGCAGGACCCATAGAAGGCAGCAACCCATATACCTCTACTCCTCCATATAACCCTCCTCCGGCCACTCGTAAGCCTTAATCGACAAGGTCCATGGAGACCACAACCATATAGAACTCATAATATCATACTATAATCATATCTCTAATGGGTTTACCTCAATAAACTCAAATATCAATAACTATGCACAAAGCAACTGGGTCTAAAATCAAATAAAAAATCAATGTCTAGTTCTCGACCACAATTGAGTCTAGTATCAAACTTCAATTTTAGTGGATAAATATATATTTTACTCTTTTATCATATAAAATTGGTAAAATCATCATTTATCTTTATTTTTAGTCTCATAATACTGAAAACTATATCGTACGATCATACAAGGTTTTAAAATCAGCAATGTTGGACTCCTGGGCATAAAATAATGTAAACCAATGGTTAAAAGAATTCTTTTATGACGATATCATGCAAAATCATAAATAATAGATTATAAAAAGTTTTGCTGGCCCTTTACAAGCTCGGTGTCACTACAATAATAAAAACCAGTTATAATATTTGAGACTTACGTATATTTTTAAATAATCTCACCATTTATATTCTAGAGTTAATAAAGACCACATAGAGTCACACGGTAATCTATAATCATAATACAACATTGAATCATATGCCAAGAATCAAATTAAAAGAAGCAGACAGGGTCAGGTGTACTGTAATGACATTGAAAGTCATTTTTTACATTTTTTATAAAATTATCATTTTACCTACCTGAGAGTTGCCCATACTTATATTTTTTTTAATTGTGTGCTTCATTTTGATATCGTAGCTGAAAATTGCAATCATTGAGAGTTTTTAGTTTTTAGAAGTCTTTAGGTTGAAGTATGTGACTTTTGATCTCATTTGGAGCTTTGAGTCTTGGAACAAAATTTTATTAATTCCGTTATCTCCGAAATGTGGAAACTAATCTAGAAGGACCTTCATTTTTAGTTCTAAGCTTTTTTTGTTGATTTTATTTCATTTGATATGATAAAAATTATTTTAAGGTTAAAGTTTGACTTTGGTCAACATTTTATCATCCGATGCTCGCATTTGAATTTTGTCGATTTCGTTGGATTCAGATCATTTTTTGGGCTAGGTTTGAAATATGATCTGGAAGTTTCAATGGAAATTTTTCATGATGAGTAAAGTTTTTATTTTTTGTAATGTTTGAAGGTACCAGCTCAAGGAGATATCGGACTCACATTTTGATGGCTCCATTAAGTCTAGAACATCTAGTGAGGTGGTATATATGATTGGTGTATATGGGGTTCTGCATGAATTCCAAGGGGCCTATCTGAGACTAGATTTCATGTTGGTTGTTGTCATATTTCATCTGTTCTAGTTCAACCATTTTGTTCTCCGCAAACAAGGTCAAGGTACCGCGAATACGAAGAACACATGTTTTTTTTCCACCATGAACATGGTATGGGCACCACATACACTGTGAGTGTTTCTCCTGATGGTACCGCGAACAAAGTCAGTAGACTGTGAATGTAAAGATAATTTTTGGGCCTGATTTATTTTACTCATTATGAATGTGGTGGTGCACCGTGAGTGCTATAAATCAGCTGACAATGCATAAAACACTATTCATGAGCTCCTTCTCCCATTTTCACCTTTTTTTCACTTAGAGAGCTCACTTGAGATATTTTCAAGGATAGCTTTTGAGGTTAATCATTTGGGTAAGTTCCTAAAACATTGAGTCTTTGATTATCCTTTAATTATTCCTCGATTATGACATTAGATTTGGTGATTTTAAGATATAAAAATTTGGGGATTTCGAGAAAAAACTTGATATTATATTTTGGTACTTTGAGGGTCAAATACTACTTTATTTTTATAAAATTTCAGATCTATGATTCCCGAAACATGAGATAAATGATTTTTAATAATTTTTTTAGAAATTCCCTTGACCTTTTATTTTACCTTTTTTGGGAAATTTTTGACACAATTTCAAAATTATCAATATGGGTATCAAAGTTTGTATTTTCTTATGCTCAGCTCATATGTGATTATATACTGTAGAATTAGAGGCTCAACATAAGGGGAAGACACCGGCTTGATTAAATTTTCTTTTTTAAATTTAATTAGAGGCTAGAACCTATTACATAGTATTGTAGAATCCTTGTTATGTGTTATTGACCCCTTCTATTACCTACTTTTAATCATTTCATTAGTATACCTTTATACAAGACAAACACATGAGAGGATAAACACTATAACTTGGGAGAATGCAGATTATTTATGAGTTTTTTGTGACTGAAGTGACAAATATTCACCCAAACACTAAAATTGAGCATGTAGTGTCAACAACGGAATAAAAATAGTGCTATTGATTTGTTTACTCGTCCCTATTGAGTTAGGTTGTAGTATTACTATTGTGATACCCGGATGGTTTTTTCTACATTGTTTGATACTGATTGATGATTATGCATGTGAGTAGGCGTTACTTCCATGATTCAATATTATGATTGGTAGGTTGCCTCTATGGGGTGTTGTATTAATTACTTTCTTTATTCCATATCTATAATTCATTATGGTAACCTATTCAGTGTTGATTATTGTGGTATTTAATTGAATATGTAAATGTTGATAAGATACAAGTAAGGGCCGAGGTCTATGTTGACATTACCATGACTTGAGAATATTAATCACATAAGAGTAAGGCCAGAGGTCCGTACTAACATTACTATGAATTCAAAATATTCATAATATGAAAGCAAGAGTTGAGGTTCGTATAGGAATTACCATGATGGGATAATATCTATGATATAGAGTAAGGGACAAGGTTTGTACTGACATTACTACAAATTAAGATAATCAATGACATAAAGCTAAGGGACGACATTCATTCGAGCATTACTGTGATGTGAGATTATCTATAACATACAATCAAGGGTCAAAGATCTTATTAACATTTCTATATCTGACATATGCATCACATTCTATAACCTAGTAACTAACATATATTGATTGTTTACATGATTTCCTCCCTATTTCACGAGTATGTTTTCTTAGAATGTATTTCGTTTTCATTGACATGTATGGTCCTTCCCTAATTATGTTATTATATTGAACAATTTGTTAAGACAAAGATGGTCCAGTATGATGATTGTATTGGACTAGTGATGTCCTGAGGTATTAAGATAAGTTACACTCTCTGGGAATATCAAGGATGTCTTTATTAATTTTGAGTAAATAAAAGATATGGATCTAACTAGATCGGTTTTATGAGATGGTTGAGGTTTATTTATTTAAATCATTACCTTGGCCTACTCTTATTAGTATCTATTCTATGAGTTCATTTCTTGATTGCATTGGATGTACTCTTCCTAATGCGGTCAGGCTTATATGATGAAAACTTATGGAGGTCCTATGGATTCCACTTTTGAAGACTTAGAAAAATGAATAGAGTTTTATCCCGTGAGTCATAAAATAGATTAGAGAGGGAGGCTTCCAGCAAATGGGATAAGGATAAGATAACATATTCGATATGAATTGGATATTGTCACTTGAGTATTTGTACATCACTGATTTAACTGGTAATATCTTGTTGATAATATCCCGATATGGATTTTCCTTGGGCTTTAGTGGACACTCTAATTTTATGATGCATTATTAACTCTATTTTTGTGTTTATTACTGCTTATGACACTAGTTTCTGGATTGTTATATAGTTGGTTTTTCATATTATACCTTATTTTCTTCTTACTAATTCACTATTTTTTGTACTTACCCTTGTAAATTTTTTTAGGCTTATCTATCTAGTTGGGGTAAGGTAGGTGTAATCACGACTCTTGATTTCGGTTGTGATAAGTTAGTATTAGAGTCGTAGGTTCTTGGGTCTTATTGTGTACAAGAAAATATTTTGTAAAGTCTTACACATCAGTACGGAGACACCCTCTACTTATCTTTGAGAAGCTAGACAATCTTTATGAAGTTGTTCCTTTCATTCTTTAAGTATATCTTGCATTATATATGTTTGTGTTTTAAGATGAAGATTTTATGGCAGATGGAGAGGACTAGATCGACATCCATAGGATAGGCTAATCCTTCTACCATTTAGAAGACGATAGTTTGGGATAAAGATCAGAAACAGACCCGATGAAAGGTCGTTAGAGCTGTAGCGGTGTGAGATCAGGCGAGAGCAGCCTCCCTTGAGCTAGAGATTCATGAGGTTGAGGGACAGGTAACTCTGGATACTATTTCCACTCCATTGATAGATGATACTTTGGTTTGAGTATTAGGAGTATTTGAGACTATATCTTATGGTGGGACTGCATATCACACACCCTAGGTTTTCAAGATGGTATAGGGGTACAGACTCCAGATCAGTAACACGTTCCTATTATACTTGATCAAGTAGGGAAGCCACCCATGATTCAAAAATATGAGGGCATATAGTAACTGGGTTTTGGGGCCCTGTTTGTTCTTGAAGAAGATATGCCAGATGTCGAACAACTTCATAATGAGAAATTTAGGAAGATGGATCCCATGATATTTTATAGGGACAAAGCCGATGAGGATGTTGAGTTTTTAGCTACGTGTAGGCAGTCTTTTAAGAATGTGAGGTTGGCAGACTCACACGGGGTATTGTAGACATTCTTGTAGTTGTGCAGGACAATAGATAGTGGTTGATATCTTATGTAGCTGACTGACCATCTGGGTTATCCCCTATTCTTTGGTATCTTCTATAATTGGTATATCCCTTGGAGTGTGAGGGAGGAGAAAAAATATGGATTCAAGTCTTTTGCTCATGGAAACATGACAATATTAGAGTATAAGACTAGATTTTATATCGTAACTTATTTCTTATGGATCTAGCTGAGAGGATTCATCGCTTTTTACATAGATTGGAATATACTATTCATATGATGTGTTTAGAGTGGCCCTACAAGGGGAATTTTTTTCTAATATAGTGAGCGTAACCAATGATTCTTAGTTGATTAAGTGAGTAGAATTCGGGATCAAAGGGGTAAGAGGTCCCATCTTTCTGGTCATTTCTCATATTCTACCTCCCATAGTAGGAGTTCATTCAAGAAGGGTAGATCATCTGGTGATGCTTATGTAGAGGAGATGTTCCTTTTGTGACAAAAGGTCCCATCTGTGGTTCCAATGGGCACTGGTAGTGAAGATGTTCCTTCTGATGGTAGCAATGGTCATTGCTATGAATTTCTAGGAATACTAGAGGCCTCGACCTCTGATGCGGTGATTATAGCTAATTTCCCAGTGTTCCACTAACCTATTTTAATATTATTTGATTTTGGGATCCGCTTACTCATATGTGTCTACTTATTTTTCATCCAAATTTAATATAATGATTGATTCCCTACCTTCTTCTCTCTATGTTTCTACACCCAGTTAAGATTCTTTTTTGGTGGTTCGGGTGTACAGATCCTGTGTTTTACTCTATCAAGGTATGATACCTGGGTAAACCCAATCATTCCTTACAAGGTAGATTTCTATGTCATTTTGGGTATAGATTGGATTTATCCTCACCATGAGATCTTGGATTGTTATCTAAGACAATCACTTTAGATTAACCAAGTGTTTCAAAGATTGGGTCTAAGGATTCTAATGGTTCGTATCCTAGTATAGTGATTTTCTTCCTTCATGGACATCAGATGATTGATAGGGGTTATGTTTCTTATTTGTCTTTCATTTGATATAGTAGTGTCGATACTCCTTTATTAGATTCTTTACCAGTTGTGTGTGAGTTTCTAGATTTCTTTCCTATAGATCTTCCAGCGTTCCCTTGGATCAGGAAATTGATTTTGCTATTGATTTAGAGATGGGAACTAAGCCCATCTCTATTCCTCCATTGCGTATGTATCCATTTGAGTTAAAGGAATTGAAGAAGAAATTGTAGGATTTTCTTGATAAGGTATTCATTAGACCAAGTATATCATCGTAAGGTGCTCCTATTTTGTTTGTGAAAAAAAAGATAAGTCTATGAGGATGTGTATTTGCATAGGTAGATAAACATGGTTATTTTAAGAATACGTATCCCCTTCCTAGGATAGATGATTTATTTGACTAGTTTCAGGATGTCTTGGTTTTTTCTAAGATTGATTTGAGATTTTTCTAAAATCAGTTGAGGATTAGGGCTTTTTATGTCCATAAGACAACTTTTAGGACCCTCTACAATCACTATGAGTTTTTTATGATGTCATTTGTGTTGACTAATGGCCCCTCGGTGTTCATGGAGTTGATGAATAGAATATTTCAGCCTTATTTAGATTCCTTTGTTATTATTTTATTGATGACATCTTGGTCTACTCTAGGAGTAAGGAGGACCATGTTCAACACTTAAGGATTATACTCTAGTAGTTGAGAGAGGATTGGTTATATGCTAAGTTTACCAAGTTCAAATTTTGCCTTAGCTTAGTGACATTCTTAGGACACATGGTGTCTAAGGAGGGTATTATGGTTAATCTGTCCAATGTTGGGTCGTCCGTGGTTGTACTAGGCCTACTTTCGCTATAGAGATTCACATTTTTGTTGGCTTGGCAGGGTATTATGGTAGATTTGTATAGAGGTTATCTTCCATTGCATCTCCATTAACTTGATTTACCAAGAATAATATTATATTTCAGTAGTCATACGAGTGTAAGGAGATCTTCTAAAGGCTTAAGGCATTATTGACTTCAGCCCTAGTCTTGATATTACCTAAAGAGGGTGATCCTTTTACTGTATATTGTGATGCTTCTCTAGTTAATTTGGGTGGAGTATTAATGCAAAGGGGAAAAGTTATTCCTTATGCTTTTAAACAATTAAAGACCCATGATAGGAATTACCCTACCCATGATATTGAGTTGGCAGCCATGGTATTTGTGTTCAAGTTATGGTATAAATACTTATATGGAGTTCACTGTGAGGTATTCACCTACTATACGAGTATTTAGTACATCTTCACTCAGAGGAATTTGAACTTGAGGATGCGGGGGTGGGTTGAGTTTCTTAAGGATTATGATATTACTATTCTATACCACCTAGCAAAAGCTAATATGGTAGCTGATTCTTTATGTAGGAACTCATCTTACATGGGTAGCCTTGCATTGATTCGGGTAGAAGGGTAACCTTTAGCCAGGGAGATTCATTTTGGCGAACATTTTGGGTTGCTTATAGTTTTTTTTTATGGTGGTGGTATCCTTTTTATTATTTAGTCTCATTCTTAGGTTATGGAGAAAATTATAGAGAAGTGGTTTGAGGATAAATACTTGCACATCATCAGAGATAAGGTGTTGAGATGGGAAGAAAAAGAGGCATTCCTCGACCCAGAGGGTGTTTTGAGGATTGGTAGCTGGATATGTGTGCACAAGGTGGGTGATTTTACTAGTTTGATCATGAGAGAGGTACATATTTTGAGGTATTCAATTCATATGCAAACAACAAAAATCTACCATGATTTCAGCCAGCACTACCGGTGGTGTGGCATGAAGAGGGATATAGACGAATTTGAGGATAGATGCTTGAACTATTAGAGAGTTAAGTTCTAGAATCAAAGGCCTGGTGGAGTGTCACATAGGATGCCCATTCCTTCACGGAAGTGGGAGCATTTCACCATGGTTATTTTTTATGGGATTACTTAATAAAGTGGGTGGATTTTACTCCCAAATATTTATTGTGGATCGTTTAGCTAAATTTGCCCATTTCATTTTGGTCAATATTGACTACATGACTAAGAAGTTAGTGGAGATTCACCTCAATCAGATTTTGTGATTAAATGGTATCCCTATTTCTATTATCTCCAACCATGGATCTTTGTTTACTTCATATTCTTGGAGAGCATTTTAACTTGGGTTGCGAACTCATCTAGAAATAGCAAAGCCTTTCATCCTTAGACCAATAGACAGGTTGAGCAGACTATTCAGATTTTTAAGGATATGCTACGGGCCTATGTCATTGATTTTAGGGGTTGTTGGGATAAGCATTTACCCTTGAGGAGTTTTCTTAAAACAACTCTCACTCCAGTATTCAGATGGGGTTTAAATTGAAATATATGACTTTTAGACTCATTTGGATCTCTAATTCTTGGAATAGAATTATGTCAGTTCCATTAGTTTAGAAATGTGGAAATTAGTATATGAGGACCTTTGTTTTTAGTTCTAGGATTTTTGTGTTGATTTTAGCTCATTTGATGGGATAAAGTCGAGTTTAAGGATAAAGTTTGACTTTGATCAACATTTGATTATCATATACTCGTATTTGAATTATGTCGATTCTATTGGGTTTGAGAGGTCATTTTTGGGCTATGAGGAGGTTCAAAATATTTTTTGAAAGTTCTGAGGGAATTTATTTTTGAGTAAAGTTTCGCTTTTAGTAACCTTGGAAGGTACGACCTATTTTATGGTTTCATTAAGTTTGGAGTGTTGAATTTAGTAGGGTAGCATATATGGTTTTTGTGCACGAGGTTTTGAATGAATTACGAGGGTATTATCAGAATTATATTTCATGTTTGTTGCTATCATGTTTCAGCATTCTGGTGCAACCATTTTGTTCTCCGTGAATGAGGCCAGGGCAGCACAAAGCAGAGCAGACTTGTTATTTTCATCTTGAATGCAATAAGGACACCAAAAATGTGGTCAACTTTCTCTTGAGGGTACTGAGAACACATTTAGACCACAAAGAGAATTTTGGGGTCCAATTTATTTTACTCATTGCAAATGTGGTGGTGCATCGCGAACGCAGTGGCTCATCTGATAGTGAATAAAACACTGTTCACGAGCTCCTTCATTTCCACCATTTTTACTTAGAGAGCACACTTGGGATATTTTCAAGGATAGTTTTTGAGGTGAATCAATTGGGTAAGTGACTTAAAAAGATTGAGTCTTCGATAACCCATTAATTAGTCCTCAATTTTGACATTAAATTTTGTGATTTTAAGTTTTGAAAATTTTAGGATTTTGAGAGAAACCTTGATATTGCATTTTTGAAATTAGAGGGTGAAATACTAAAACTTTTTTTTATGAAATTTAAGAATTATGATCCTTGAAACATGTGAAACATGATCTTGGATAAGAATTTCAGAAATTTCCTTGACCCTCGATTTTTTCTTTTTGGGGGCAATTTTGTACCCGATTTTGAAATTAATAATATGGAAATCAAAAATTCATTTTTTCTTATGCTTAGATTATATACGATTAGAAATCATAGAATTGGAGGCTCCACGCAAAGGTAAGGAACCAACATGATAGATTTTCTTCGTTTAAGAAAAGTTAAGGCTAGACTCTGTGACAAACGTTGTAAAATCCTTGTTATGTGTTATTTCACTATTACTTGGAAGTAATAGGGTTTATTTTGGAGTTTCCTTGTGGGTCAAGTGATAGATGTTAACCGTACACTAAATTTGAGAATACTGGGTTAAAATAAAGGAATAAAAGCAATGTGAATGATTTACTCATCCCCTATTGAGTTGGGTTGTTGTATAATTATTGTGATACCCTGATGCGGTTATGCATTGTTTTGTATTGAATAATGATTATGCCAATGAGTGTTCCTTGCTTTCATGATTCTATATTATGATTGGTAGGTTTCCCAAGTGGGAACTTGTTGTCTTATTTACTTTTATGCCATATCTAGCATTAATTATGGTAGTATAATCATTGTTGATTATCGGTGTTGAATTTAATATGTAAATTTTGATAAGATACATGTATGGGACGAGGTCTCTACCGACATTTTCATGACTTTAGAATATTTAAAACATAAAAGTAAGGGACAAGGTATGTAAACATTACCATGAATTGAGAATGATGATAATATGAAACCAAGGGTCGAGGTCTGTACCGACTTTGCCAAGATGAGAAAATATCAATGATATTGTAAGGGTCAAGGTCCATACCAAAATTACTCAAATTAATATTTTAATGACATAAAGGTCAGGGAAAAGGTCCTTTCCAGTATTACTATGATGTGAGAATATTGATAACATACAATCAAGGGCCGATGATCTTGCCGGCATGGCTATTATACTTCAATTTGACAAACATATTAAATCCTATAACATAGTATCTCATATATATTAACTTTTTACTTGGTCATCTTTCTATTTTGTGAGCATGTTTTCTTAGAACACTTACCTTAGTCATTGACATGATATTGTCCTGACCTACTTATTTAATTGAATTTAAGGATGTGGTAAGCCCGAGATGACCGAATAAAATGATTGTAAAGGACTAGTGATAGTCCCTAGGTGATGATATGAGTTATACTCTCTAGGAATGGTAAGAAAGACTTTATTAACTATGAGTAAATAGAAGAAATGGATCTAAACGAGATCGGTGTTATGATATGGTTGATATTGACAATGTTAAACTATTAACTTAGCCTATTATTATTAGTATCTATTCCAAGATTTTATTTCTCGATTACATTGGATGTACCCTTCCTACCATATCATGACCCAAAACTCAGATCCTAATGGCGCCTATGGTCCAACCAGTAGGCCAGCCCAACACCTCGGCCCAAAGCAATAAGTAATAGGCCGATAATAGCCAATCAATAGAAAATAAAGCAATAATGAGTAGGATGAAAGAAATATACCATAACAAATAGATATACAACACCTCCCAGGATAGGTGACTGTGACAAAAAATGGGGCTAACTACTTCAGAGTAAAAAAAAGATAATTTGTACATCTACTCCATCAGGAAGTAAATGCAGAACCAATCTTCCCTAAATGGGATAAGGTAGAAACCTAACACAATTAGAGAACAGGCTCAGAACCAATGCTGGAGCTTACCTTGATCTCTGGAATCAAACTACACCCCTACTCCGCACGACCTAATCTCTTGCGATGAACGATGCTAGTATTTACACCACAGAAATAATATAGAATTGTAGCATAAGTACAAACACCACTGGGTACCTAGTAGGCATTATCGAACGACCGAGGTTAACTAAATATAAGTAAGAATCAACGAGCAAGTAAAATAAGTAAGAATGAAAACAAGTAAAATAGTATAGGAAAATAAGGCATAACAATATGGAAATTAACAAAGAATAACACATATAGGGCATAAGCCCACGAAAGCATACCTTATATCCATCTCAATTAAACCGAAAAATAGAATGGGTAAAAATATAAGAAAACAAGAATACAAGAAGTATAGTAAAGCAATTAATAGATAAATTCCAGTGGTGCCCCATCCTACATCTTCATACATGTAGTAAAGAAAAACATACAAAACCTAACTGGCGCCCCATCCCACCGGTAGGCACAAAAAGAATCCCTTAAGCCCCGTTAGCATAAACAATGTAGGAATGAATGCACGGGGGTGTTGGATAGTAAATTTTGATGGTGCCATATTGTACCAGGGGTCTTTGCCCCAATAGTGCTAATTCTGGTGGTTTCTGCCCCATTAGTGGGAATCTTAGGGTCTATGCCTTAGAGGACCGTGTCTTAGTTAGTGCCAATCAATAAAGTCCTCAATCGCCAGTGCCAATAATGGAGTCCAAGGCCCTTACCACCAACCAATGGAGTCCCCGACCCTCACTGCCAAACCACCATGATCTAAACCCGTAACATATATAATATATAAATATCAAGTTTCGATTATATATTTATTAAAATAGCCTATACAATCTCGTGGTCATGGGAGATAAACGTATAAAACTATTCTTTTAGTGTTAGTTTAGAAAACCACCTTTTATTATCCTTTACTTCCTCCCTGGGTAGTAAATAACATAGCGGGCCCCGCTCAATCAATCTCACCACAGTATGCATGCTCGCGGAAACAACCAAGGAAAAGAAAGGCCACGCTCAAAGTCTACAAAGGCCAAAATCCATATCTAAGCATACATATCACTCGAAAAACTGTCAATAACACAGTATCAACACTACGATGACACAACCAACTCTGGTAGGCCAGGCACATAAACATAGTCTGTGGCAAACAATGAGCCCAGAAAGGTAAACTAGAAAATGGAGATGGAAGGAATAGTATATCAATCACCTACACAACCTACCAACTAGATGGAATCCAACAAGCATCCAATATGAACCAAATATAAAAAGTAAGGAAAACCTATCCTACCTAGACTCTAGCGAAGAGCTCCTACAAGTCGTGCGAACAGCCTGAACAATCTCGAGAACGGCCAAAACAACCTGGAACTATCAAAAACACGATCAACAGGTCTAAAGGGGAACTTAAAGACCCGTATTAAATTATATAAATAGGGTTGGAAATGAGGCATAAAACGGGCCCAGAGGTCCCCATACCTAGAAAAATAAACTAATTCTACCGGCACAAATGCATCAATTCACGACCCAATTTCTCAGATCACGGTGGCACCTACTTTACCACTGTTTTCTGAAGCTAAAGTGGAGGACTACTATTATCAAAAATGAAAATCACAAGAACAATAAATAGCATAAAACCAAAAATGAAATACTAAATGTAGCGGAAACCAATGAGTTGACAATACCCAAAACACGATAGTAAATGTAATACAAAACCTCTAAGTACAAACTACTAAATAAAAGTCTAATTTAAAGGTATCTCCGAAAGCATAAGGAGATCAGCCCAGTATAGAAAAGAAGCAGGACAATGATGGATGCCAAGATCACCCTGAAACTCTAAAAGAAAAAGGTTCAGCACGACCAACTGTCTGTGAATCACGGTCGGTCACCTGTACTTGGATTTGCACATAAGCAAGTGTAGTATGAGTACAAGCTGTCGAAGCAACCCATACCCAGTAGGCTTCAAGGGAAAACTAGGCACATAATAATCATAAAAGAAGTAAATAATATAAAATAATAAATAGGGTGACAGAAATAGTATATCATGGAAAGTAGCAACTCAGGTAGGAACCAAATAACAAGTAGAACATGTTATGGCTAGCTAATCATATAACAGGATTTTGGGAATTTTATAAAGACGTACCGAAATCCTGGCAATAATATATGTGAACAATAATAATAAATGATCAAGAGTCATATTAAAGACAGTAAGAGAGTATGGACGATACTGACAACCTCAAATAGGATAGAAAAGAATGATAAAATGACACAACACACAATAACCCCATAATTAGAACTATCATTAATAATATCAACAAAATAGTAATAACAGTAATGTAATAAACATATAAACACTACGAAGCCTCCATAAAGAATGCCATGTCTACAGTAAACATGCTTACCTGTTGTCCTCCCATACGACCAGGGGTACACTCAAGAAAACAAGTGTAGGAAAGTAAATACATACCATGAAGTAATCATACCGGTATATATTTCTCCTTTAGTACCTGTTAGCCCAGCAGTTAGAATCCATGGAAGGTTACCCTAAGTGTTCCCGGTATATCCCTACTTTGTCTAATACCCCCTACCCACCCACCCATTTTGCATCACCGTAGCGCGAAGGCAAGGTCCATGGATGTACGCCTACCAAGTTCAATCTCTGGTGTCATTATAATCTAACATCCTAAACTATACTACCTTAAAGTTTATTAAAATATGGCATTCAATGCCTCATATCAATAGTCT
>JBDJHY010472538.1:0-17458 GCA_039654485.1 Withania somnifera | reverse complement strand
TTTTTTATAGGGTCTATATTCCCTATTAGATTTTTTAGTTTTTCTATAAGAAGATTTATATTGAGAGGGTCCTTCTACTGCAAATTGTGTGCAGAAATCTCCTAATTGAGATTTTTCTTTTTTATTATTTTTTTTAAGTTGCTTAGTAAGCCTAAGTTCATTATTCAGGTCTAATCCTTCCTGTATACAGGTTCCTATTAATTGTCCATAAGTATATATTTCATATGGAATTGATGAATGAGTTCCCCTAAGTTTATTTCGAACTCTTTCTGCAAATAAATGAGGAAGACCATCTATAAATTTAGTCTTCCAATAAATATTATTGCTTTCGGGTAAATCCATAACCCTACTTAAAAAGGTGTCTTTATACCACCTAAAAATCATCTTCATATGGAAGAGTGCGTTTTCCTATTTCAAAAAGTACTAGGATGGTCAGCACAAATATTTACTGCCAATTGATCAGAGATTAATTTAATTTTCTCTTGTATCTTTGGAGATTTTAATAGATTATCGATATTTAGGCTATAGATTTCCATTTGTAAAAAATTAATATGTTTTTGTTTCATATTAATTAGAATATTTATATTTCTAGTGATGAGTTCAGTTATAACTGAAAAAATATTTCTTTATTTTTATAATTTACAATAAATCCTTTGTTATATTTTTATTACATGGGAATGATGTTTGTTGTAAGTTAATCACTGTTTGAATGTTTATTTTGTACTTATGTCATTATTATTGATCTTTGCTTTATGAGTTGATTATTATATAGTCAATGAAAGATTTTTGAGGCCTACCTATACGAATAAAAAATATATTTTTAATTTATGTTACTTTATATATTTTTTAAAGTTATAATTAAATGTTATTTTTCACGTTACATTATTTTATATTTTTAAAAGTTATATTTTTTATGTTATTTTTTAAATTATGTTAATTTATATTTTTTAAATTATTTTAATTTCTACTTTTTAAATAATAATTACATGTTATTTTTCAGAGTTATGGTCAGTTAACTCCAACGAAATAGGATACCACTGCTACACTGAGCATCAAGATGTGACGGAAAAATCAATAGGTCGGTAACCTATATTTCATGTCTTCTTTGATCATTTTTTGGGTTGTAGTTTTACCATTCCTCATACTGTCACTATTTTAATTTGTTGATTTCTTTTTGTCTGGTTCTTGACATCGTGATATTTCCAATATTATTCTCTGTATGTATGCAGGCTAAGGTTGGTTACATCTAGTATTTTTCCCCTAATGTTTGACTTGTACTTCAAGACATTTTTGATTTATTTTATTTACTTATTTATTTAGTTTACAATTATTCTATTGACAAGACTTAAGCTATACGTGCTTAGGGATAGTCACTCTTTGTCATGATTTTGTTTTCTGATCATTGTTGTTTTGGCATTCAAATAATTCTTTAGATTATTTTAGCTTTGTTGTTTTATTAATTATTGGCTATTTCTGTTTTTGAACTTTCTTTGCATTGTCTTGCTGCTTTGTTGTTTTATCTGTTTCACTGATATATATCTAATATGTATTATATATCTATGAAATTCTGGAGAGCATTTTTCTTTATTGTAGTTCGAATATTGGAGTAGCTCCTTTATGCTGTGTATGTGGAGGGGCGATGACCAGGGATCATTCTCTCAATAGGACAGAAAAGAAAAAAGAAATCTTCCTAGGTAATTGTCACGGTAACTAGAAGCATCCTTGGTGAAGAAATTTTCGTTGATTTCTAAGGTTTTTCATGTATATAAGATAAATTTCATTTTTTGTTATTTTGTTAATTCCGTTAAATATTTTTTTATTGTTAATACTCTGTCAAATATTTTTACATTCAAATTAAATTCAAATATTCTTTTGGATTTCTTTATTTATTATTATTTATTTAAATTAACGATAGACAAATGTTAGGTCATCTTTGTTGATACATTGCTTTATTTTTTTTACATGTTTTATTTTCATTATACTTGAGTATATATGATATTCATTTTATCCTTCATTTAAAAATGTGTTCAGCCAAGACTCGCCGTTGTGAATTCTGAATGATGTCTAACACCTTCCCTTTGGAATAACATGTACCTTTACCTAGACTTTGGTTTAACAAATTAAATATTATTTTTCTTAAAAATTGCCCCTTTTGAATAGGTTTCCTGATTTTTCTAAAACTAGGTGGCGACTCTCTATACTTTTAGACAATTTAATTAATATTTGAGTCCACTAGTTGTGCCTTATTGAAAATAAGACGTGACAATCTTTCGAAACACCTAGTTACCAATATCAAAGTCTAACTCTCTCCTCCCACGTCTGCATATGATTTCTCTCTCCTCCAAGTTTCCCTCAACCTATTTATGATAAGCTAAACTTTCTAAGTCGCATTGTGCACAAGCTTTGGCCGTATCTTTGCTGATTCACTTATCTCAAACCAACCAATGAGAGATTTATATCTCCTCCTATATAATTTCTCAAATGGGACCATATGGATATTAAAATGATAACTATTGTTGTATGAAAACTCTACCAAAGGAAAGTGGTCAAACCAACTAACTTTGAATGTCACTCTCCGAGCTCACCCCCTAGGTGGGCATCCTTAGCTACTAAGTTACTCTAGCAGCATCGGAGGAACCACTTGGATGATGCACAACTCTACTCATATCACTTAGCGAAAGCAATAACTATACATATCATAAATGTAGTGGGCTCCTAATAATAATCAATAAGTAGTCTCAATAAAGAATAGGTAAAGACAAGTATCAAAACCAGTACATCTCAGTCTGAAAGCTTCAGTTTGCTAAAGAATGGACTGCTAGCACAAGCGTTTATTAGCTAGTCTTTAATAAATGAAATAATAACTAATAAAGCTAAAACTCCAAGATCTAGAAAAACAAAACAAAACAACTCTATAGCTTGCCATCGAATAAAGTGAGGACTCACTAATCTTCTAATCTTCTAGGAAAGAAAGTTCTGTCAACCTTGAATGTTCAGATGGTTGCCAGTGTCTGCATGGGGTTAACACATGCAGCAAGAGTAAAATCAACACATAAAACATATACTGAGTGCATGAGCAGGTATAAAACAGGCTATACAGTATAATAATAAGTACTATGTAATGCATGAACAGTTAAATCAACTTCAGCTATATCTCAACTAAACAGTTTAATAATTTACAAAGAAAACAGTTAAAAAAACTCATTTCTTAAGTAAACTCAGCTAAAACAACTTAATTCATCAATGTTTAACAAAATATAAATACTTATTTAAAAACAAGCTTTTACTTTCTTCCTTTCAAAATTGTCACTTTTACTTCTTTTTAAATTGTCAAATTTTACTATGCTGTGGGAGTTCTATAACCGATATACCGAATACATAAAGCGTGAAGGTTAGTATCTCGACCCGAAAATCAAGTTGTAATGATGTCCACATCCCACGTGTAGACAATCTTAATCTTGACCCAGAGCGTTAAACAATGGGCTAGCACCAAGTGCCAACTAAGTGGAAAGAGAAATGAGAGAAGAAATATAAGGGGAACACCAAAATGGATAACAGAAAATAACTCCCAAAATCTAGTATAGTGATTGTAGAGCATCTATACATAAAATAGTACAAAAATACAACCCACAATAGGGTAAAAACTACAAGTAGCCATCCTGTACCAAATTAGGACAACTATGTACAGAAGGAGAACTAGTCAACAAGAACAACACTAACTGCTCACCGTATCTCCGAACAACTTTGGTCTATCTCGCACGATCTCGCTCGCCCCACTGGCTCATTCTACAACCTGTATAAAAAAATGCATAAGTATAGCGTGAGTACTAAAATAACAGGTACCCAGAGTTAACGTAGTCCACGCACAAGCTCAAGGGTGGTGTGAGATATATGGGGGGGAGTCGACCATACATCTGATATATGTAGAGAAAACCCCAACTCGATAAATTTCGTTGGTAACGCATAGAGAGGCCAAAGGCAACAATATTATGGTAATTCTTACAATTCAAATTGGAGAAACCACCCAAATTTCTCATGGGATGGCAATCAAAATCAACCACAACAGCAGGGTTCAGGTCCATATAGAAATCAGCAAGCTAATCAGCAACAGGGATAGAAATTCAACCAACAAAACTATGATCAATTACAGAACGAGCAGCCAAGTAGTAAAATAGAAGAGTTGTTGAATAAGTTATTAGAAGGTTAGTCACGTGACAGTGAGAGATTGGCAAGGTTGGAAGCAGATTTGAAGAACCACCAATTAGCTACATAGCAGCTGGAAAGACAGATGAGGTAATTGGTTGTGTCTCAAAATACAAAGGCCCAGGGGGGTCCACCCAGCAACACAGACCAAAACCCAAAACAGTTGAATGTAGTATCAACTAGAAATGGAGTGCAGTTACATGAGCTAGTGCCTAAAAAGGTAAATCATGAGAGTAGTGAGAAAGAAGGCAACAGTGACAATGGAACCAGTGGTAACAATCAGGTCACAAATTCGTGCGGTGCGGCAGCTACTGTGAGGCCTCCACCACATTTTCCCAGAGGCTAAGGAAACAAAAAGAGGAGGAATGCTTTCAAAAGTTCAAGGAATTATTGGGGAAAATTCATATCAACTTGCCTTTAATTGATGTATTGCAGGGAATTCCAAAATATGCTTAGTATATGAAAGATATTGTGGAAAATAAAGATTGTCTAATAGAGCATGCTACAGTGGCTCTCACTCAAGAGTATACATCACACATCCAGAACAGGCTACCCACCAAGCAGAAGGATCCAGGCAGTTTTACCATTCAAATGACTATTGGCCAGAATCTTACTGTACGGGGGTTGTGTGATTAGGGTGTAAGTATCAATCTCATAACAACTTATTACTTCAAGAAAATGGGTTTAGAGTATGGGTTTGGATACTCCAAACCCCACCACCATCATTCTTCAGTTGGCAGATAGATATTTGGTGAGGCCTTTGGGCAGAGTGGAGGACGTGTTGGTGTAGGTGGGGTCTTTGATCTTTCTTGTGGATTTTATTGTTTTGGACTTTGAGACAGATCCAAAAGTCCTATTTATTTTAGGGTGTCCATTATTAGCCACAGATGTGCATTAATTAATATGGCAGCAAGGCGACTAACCATGAGGGCCCATAACAAGGTCGAAGAGTTCGATGTATACAAAGCCCTTAAGTTGCTAGCAGTATATAAGGAGCTGTTAGCAATCACAATTTATGATACAAATTCGAAGATCATTGTAATAATCAGCAGTGATCCGCTTGAAAGGGTGATCATGGGACAACACACGAAAGAAGATCTCGAAGTTATCCAAATGATTCAATTATTAGACCTTGCCAGCGTGTATACTAAGCATGGAAAGTACAAACCACTGTATAGGTTATTGGCACCCTTTGTGCTGCCATCTATTGAAAAATCCCCCAAATTGGAGTTAAAGGCTTTGCCCATCCATCTAAGGTATGCTTTCTTGGGTGAGAATGAAACTTTTTCAGTAATACTTGCAGCCAAATTATCCAAGGCATAGGTTAATAAAGCATTGGAAGTTTTGAAAAAGAGGAAACAGGCTATTGGGTGGCAGATGTCTGATATACGGGGCATTAGCTCTACCTTTTACATGCATAAAATATTGATGGAGGAAGAATACAAACCTAAAGTACAAACACATTGTAGGCTGAATCCTCTAATGAAAGAGGTGGTTAGAAAAGAGGTGATCAAGTGGTTAGATGCGGGGATCATTTTTCCCATATCTGATAGCAAATGGGTGAGTCCTGCGTAATGCATTCCTAAAAATTAATGTATGATTGTGGTGATAAATGAGAAGAATTAACTAGTGCAAACCAACACAATTACTGGATGGAGAATATGCATGGACTACCATGAGCTTAATGAGGTGACCCGTAAGGATCACTATCCAATCCTATTTATGGATCAGATACTTGACAAACTTGCGAGTCAACATAATTTTTTCTTTTTGGATAGATATTCGGGTTATAATCAAACTACTATAGTACCCGAGGATCAGGAAAAGACCACTTTCACATGTCTGTTTGGCACTTATACTTTCTGGCGTATGCCCTTTGGTTGTGTAATGTGCCGGCTACTTTCTAATAGTGCATGATGGTCATTTTTAGCAAAATAGTAAATGATTTTGTGGAAGTTTTTATGGATGACTTCTCGGACTACAGTAGTTCGTTTGAGGTGTGTTAGAGGAATCCTGATAGAGTCTTGCAGAGATGTGAAGAAACACATCTAGTGTTGAACTGGGAGAAGTGTCACTTTTTGGTGAAAGAAGGTATTGTGCTTGGACACAAGGTGTCTAAGGTAGGGTTAGATAAGGCAAAAACTGATGTGATCTCAAACTTGCCACATCCTGTCACTGTCAAAGGAGTGCAGACTTTTTTAGGAGATGAGAGTTTCTATAGAAGGTTCATTCAGGATTTATCAAAAATCTCTAGCTCCCTATGTAGGTTGCTTGAGAAGGAGGTATAATTTTTCTTCTCGACTGAATTTTTGCAAGCCTTCAACCAGTTGAAGAAGAATTTGATAGTGGCGCCGATTCTAGTTGCACCTGATTAGGAGATTCCATTTTAATTAATGTGTGACGCAAGTGATACAAAAGTGGGGGAAGTACTGGGCCAAAGGAAGGGCAAGATTTTCCACTCTATATACTATGCTAGCAAAGCGTTGGATAGTGCCCGAATGAACTATACGGTTATGAAAAAGGAGATGCTAGTCGTAGTGTATGCATTTGATAAATTTAGGGCCTACCTAGTAGGTACAAAAGTTATTGTGTATACTGATCATGCAGCTATTTGATATCTATTTAACAAGAAGGAGCCTGGTTGATTAGATCGATCATTTTGTTACAAGAGTTTGACATTGAGATTCACGAACGAAAGGGTTGTGAAAACCAAGTAGCTGACCATCTATCTGGATTGGATAACCATGAGTATATTAAGGAGCAATGGCATATTCTAGAAGTGTTTTTGGATGAACGTCTGATGATCTTGTCGATCCAGCAGTTGTCTTGGTATGCTGACACAGTGAATGTATTAGTAAGCGGAGTCTTTCTGCCAAATTCCACGAGCAAGAAAAAGAAGCGGTTGAAGCATGACTGTAGGTTTTACTATTGGGATAAGCATTTCCTTTATAAAAAAAGTCCAGATCAACTCATCTGGCAATGTATTCCTGAGTGAAAAATGCATAAAATTCTTGCTAAAGTCATGCTTTGTTTTATGGGGACATCATGGTGGCAAGCGCACTGCACATAAGTACTGTAGTTTGGGTTTTTCTAGCCGTTGTTGTTCAAAGATGCAATAGAGTTTATCAGGAGTTGTGACGAATGCCATTGGATGGGGTCTATCTCTATCTTCGTAGTTGAATTTTTTTATGTTTGGGGGATTCAATGCCAAGGGAATAGGTACATTTTTGTTGCGGTTGATTATGTGTCTAAATGGGTAGAGGCAGCTACTCTACCTAGAAATGATACAAGAGTGGTGCTGCAATTCATGAAGAAACAAATCTTGACACGATTTGGAACTCCAAGGACAACCAATAGTGATGGAAGGTGACATTTTAAATATACAGGATTTAAAGCCCTGCTAGGCATGTATGGGGTGACAATAAAGTCGCTACGGCTTATCACCCCTAGACTAGTGGCCAAGTGGAGGTGTCAAATAGGGAACTTAAACAAATCCTCTAAAAGACGATAAATGTGCAGTGGAAGGACTGGACTAACAAGCTTGATGATGCATTATGGGCATAATGAACGGCATACAAAATGTCTATCGGTACCTCACTATATCAGTTGATTTTTTGAAAATCATGTCACTTGCCAGTGAAATTAGAGCATAGAGCTTATTGGGCTTCAAAGCAGTTAAATTTTGATTTTAAGGCGGCCAGTGAAAAGAGGATGTCCAAACTCCTCGAGCTTGAAGAATTCCAACTAAATGCTTATGAGAATGCCAAGATCTATAAGGAAAAAAAAGAAGAAATGGCATGATAAGCAGCTAGTGGAACGTTCTTTCGAGCTGGGTCAAGAGGTATTGTTATTTAATTCAAGGTTGCAGCTATTCTGGGGTAAATTACTCTCAAAGTGGATGGGGCCATTTAAGGTTGTGAGAGTCACAAATCATAGGGCCATCGAGCCGCAGGACTATAAATACGACCAATTTTTTTCGGTCAATGGGCAGCGAGTCAAACATTACTGACCTAACGGAGATCATGGGGAAACCGTCATCAACATGGTTGACGCATGATATTTCTTAGGTCGAGCCACGATGTTAAATAAAGAGATTCTTGGTAGGCAACCCATGCGTTGTAAGTGTTTGACGTTTTTGTGTTTTTTGTTTTTTTTTATTTAATTTCTAATATGTAATGGGACACACATGCAATGGAAGCCAAGGTATATAATGGGAATTAATTTGCACTAAAAAAATTTAAATGATGATTGATCATGATTAGCATCACATCGTGATGCTTGATGCTTATCATAATGAGATTCTTATTACTTAGTATTCAACCACGATATCCATCATAACATGAGGCTTATCGTGATGTGATTTTGGTTAGTCAGTAATCCATCACGATAAGCATGCTTATGGTGATGTGATTTTGGATAGCTGGAGTTCATCACGATAGCTATCACGACATGAGGCTTATCATGATGAGACACTGGAAGTTCATGTGTTCCATCATAATAATGATCATGTCATGATAGAGTGTGTGGGTTGGGTTTTTTCATTAAGTCTTTCAGCTGACCTAACCAGACCATCTTATTATATAATTCTTACACCCAATTTCCTCTTCCCCATTCCTAATTCCCAACAGTTACACCACAAATTCCCCAACGTTTAATCGTTGCTCCCTCAACTTGGGTTCTCTTTTCTCTTCTTCACAAAGTCATCACCTTCTTCACCAATGATAAGGTATATATTTCTCTTTCTATTTTTTTCTCTGCTTTATGCACTTTTGTGGCTCCATAAATACTAGTATGGTGTTTTATGATGGTTAGTGTGTGGGGTGGGGAAGGCAATGTGATATACCATATTGGTCGATTTGTGTGAAAAGTGTGAAGTCGATGTTGTTAAGTTACAATTTTGGAATTGTTATTGGTAGACATTGTTGAGTTGCTATTATTGAGTTAACGTGGTTAAAGTGACATATTTAAATTACCCGTGTTAGGATGCAATTACTTAGTTAACATTGATGCTTTGCTTTTGCTAAGTTGACATGGTTGAGTAAGTGTAGCGAGTTGCATTGGTTAGGTTGCATTTTTTATGATTGACAAGGAATGTGGGGTTGGGAATTTCATGTTGTGTTGGTTATACGATAATGCTATGTTGACATTGTGTGGTGTTGTAGCGTTCTTATAAAGTAGTTTCTTGTTGTGTCTTATAATGGTGTTGTCAATACTATGCACATTTTATGCCATTAAGTTGCCTGGGTCGACCTTCTAATATGCCTCGGGAAT
Source organism: Withania somnifera (assembly GCA_039654485.1). Lineage (NCBI taxonomy): Eukaryota > Viridiplantae > Streptophyta > Magnoliopsida > Solanales > Solanaceae > Withania > Withania somnifera. The sequence continues at coordinate 7,984 of JBDJHY010472538.1, read as the reverse complement.
GTGTTAGCCACAGAGGGCAATTTTTGTTTTGTTCCATACCACACATAAGCGGGTTGTAGCATTGTTGGGGATGTCTGATGTACCTATTATGGCAACCGTATTCAGTTCGTGGTGGCTCAATCTGTATGCGTGGGATGCTCTATTTTATATTGTGGGTGTGTTATACATTTTTTGGGTTTCCTCACGCTTGTCATTTTACAGGAACATGCCTCCTAAAACCTTCATCGGCAGTCAACGTAAAAAGGGCAGTATAGCGGGAGCAGGTTCATCTATGGCTATGCAAAAGCAAGCTCGTGCTTCACAAGCAGTAGAGCAGTCCTGCATGGCTGAACCTAAGATCAAACTACGGTGCTTTTGTATTGCGGCTATTGAGGAGATGGGTCGCAAATGGTATAAGAAAAACACAGTGGCCAAATACTGCCTGTGGAGCAGATTGATAGAAATAGCTTGGCCATTGAGTTCCCTTACATTTTTCCTATATTCAGCAGCTGTGGATGGATTTCATAGTTGAGGATCTAGGCGAATGCAATGTGGATTTTGTTCGGGAGTTTTATGCGAACTAGAGCTCTTAGGAGATGATTCAGATAGTTGTACGGGGGTACACTGTTTGGTGGACAGCTGCAGAGGTAAACAACCTTCTTGGAATAGACGATGAAACTGACATGATGTTGTTGCGCAACTTCTGGTGACACCCTTCATACCAAGTGCAGACATGCTACTTTCCCCTTCTCTCACCTTTACAAAAAGGCGAGGTGTTTCTTGTAGATCGTCAACCACTGCTTGCAGCCCATCAACTAATACATTACGGTCCTTCGTAGCTGAATTATTATGGTATATGCCTTGATGACAGGTTTGGAGCTAAACATCGGGGGAGTTATACATGCTTTGATGTGTAAGGCCCAATGCAGTAGGAGAGGGTGGTACAACTTTTGGGGATTAGTGATGAGGTTTCTGAGGGAGAGAGGCATCAAGGAAGATCCAGATAATGTGATTCACCCACCGACTGTAAAGGCAGTGTGTGTGACCTCCAGCAAGTGGTCGCAGAGACAGAAGAAGGCCAAAGACTCACTCCGTAGGAGCGGAATACAATGTATGAGAGTTATTTAGGCTTTATGTATGGATCTTACATGTTGAAACTCCATATCAGGGGTTAGCCAGCCACAGAGGAGGAAATTCATAATCTCCATACCTACTACCCATTTAATGAGCATGCACACATCATATGCCGGATCGGGCCTCCTCTTGTTGAGCCGACAGAGGATGATATCCACACTAGGTATGAGGCTAATTCTAGGAACTCTGATGATGAGGATGATGAGAGTGATGAGGAGGAGGCCTAGGGTGCCACTGAAGTAGAGCCTGCGGGCTACGAGGATTCGGCTGATATGGAAAGCTGATCAAGGATTTCTTACCCTTCTGTTTGATGATTATTTTACACACTGGGGACAATGTTTGTTTTAAAGTATTGGGGGGGGGGGAGCATCCCGATTGTACTATTAAATGGCTACCTTTTTTGCAGTATTGAAACTATTTTGTCTATGTTGCTTCAAGAATTTTTCTTATATTTTGTATGTATTTTTATATTTTTTGATGTACTTCTTATTTTTGGTTGATGTGATTGTAATGTAATGGTATTGTACTTGTAATTTCTCGTATTTAAGTAGTTTCTTTACTTAGTTAACTACGTAGTTAGTTTTTTTTGGGGTTCCTTAGTTTTTCTTGTCAGTTCTTTTCTAAGGATAGTCCCCTTGATCCAGAGTAGATAGTATTTGATAGGTAGTTTCATTGATTATTTCTTTCTCTCTGTTCGTCATGGAATAGAGGAATCTTCCCAACAATGGATGGATGACGAATGTCTTAAGGGAGATCCGTCTTAGTTAGGAGTAGTTTAGGGGGATACCTACATTGATTATAAAGACGTAGTGCGGTAGATAGTGTCCTAAATATTAGAAAAATATATAGGGTTGAACCACAGTTGGGTAGGATACATAGGCTTTGAGTCGGGCATACACATAGTATAACTCTCGGTACGCTTAATGAAGTGGCTTATTTAGTGCTTAGTGAGGCGTAACTTTTGTGTGGTACCAAGACAAGCTAATATGCCTAGTGAGGTGAGGATTCTTGCATAATCCATGTTTTACATTTTAGTCTAGAACTTTCCCGGTATGTTATTGAAGCGAAATAAAAGCATTGTGTTGAAGAGAAAATGATATAGGCCTTCTTTGATATGTTCTGTAAATGGTAGCCTATTCATATATTACATCACTAGTTAGCCCCTTTGAGCCTATAGCCTATTCTTTGGTAGCAATATTTTTTCCTCGATCCTTTTGTTGAATCCCTAGTTTTTACACCTTGCTTCCTTTAGCACTGTAGCATAGACTGAGTTTTGATTATAAAATTTAAGGAAAGGGAGGGTCAAGTGTAAAAGGTATCTAATAGAGGTTATTGTGGTGAAAAAGCCACTGTTGAGAGAATGTGATATGAAAAATTGCTATTGTAAAAGCAAACAAAAAAATGGAAATAAAATTTGATCAAAGCATTCTGGATATGATGAGATAGCTAGTGGATATAATTGATAAGAGGGATAAGAAAATTAAGTGAATAAACAAAGGGTGATGAAGTTGAAAAAGCGAAAAATGCTTATGGAATTGTAAGCCTTTATCATACAGCTTTCCTACCCGTCCCTTATTATACAACATTACAACCCATTAAAGTCCTATTTGATTCTATTCAATATGCTTAATTAGTGGAGATGTCTATAATGGGCAAACATATGGTACTTTATTGTCATGCATGTGAGTCTTTGTGAGTATGAGAGTTGAGCCTAAGTGCTATTAATTCCTAATCATGATACTCAATTCGATGAATTGATAAGGGTATGAACTATTCTTTCTATGAAGGTACATTTGGGGAGTCAAAGTATGCACCATTAGTGGGTCTCATGTAAGTTACAAAGTGTCTACCGAACTCGATGTATGTTGAGGAGGGTACTGATGGATGTTCTTGGCCTAGGGACTTGTTGTGATAAGCTTGTTAAATGGTTTGACAGGTGTAATTTTCACTTTTAGGCATCAAGGCTTAGTTATTGTAGGATGTGGTTATGTCATTGTCTTCTAGGTCGATAATTGAGTTGGTAATAGATTGTTCGAGGATGAGCAAAGGTTTAAGTGTGGGGGTGGTGATCTTAGGCAGTTATGCATGCCGTAGAGCCATCTAAATCCTTTAGTTTGGCTTTTTTTTATGATAGTTATATGATCTGTGAGTGTCTTATAAGTAAATACATGTAAATCATCCCTAATCAATGTGATTAGCAAATTACAGGTTTATTGGGAACTTTGAGGACGGTAGAACAAGTTGGAAAGCAAGTCGGAAGGAGCAGGGAAAATGCAAAAAAGTGATCCCTATCATGATAGGGATCACGACGTGATGTAGGGTCCATCACGATAAGGATCATGTCGTGATCCCCTATTCCGATAGCAGAGAAATCCTTTTAAAGGCAGGACTAGTAGGGGCAGTTTGGTATTTTCCTCATAGTACCTATATAAGCTTTGGGAAACGTGTTTTGATGGATATTCTAATTATTACATTGGATTAAAGAGGAGGAGAACTTGGGGATTGAAGACACCAAAGGAAGAGGATACTCAAGCAACCTAGGGTTATCTCCACCATTCAATTCTTATAGGTTAATGTTTTGATTATATTCCCCAAATTGAATATGAGCTCTATAGGCTAAATACTCTTGTTCTAGGGTTATGGTTAACACTCATTATATGGGATTGATTTAATATAAAGTAGTGTCTGTTCTTATCATTGATTGTTCTCATGCCCTGTGATCACCGTGTTTTTTATTATTGGCCACCATTAGATTCAACTCTTGACTTGCGAGGTTCATTGAATCAAATAATCTTGTGAGTGAAATAGGAGCATGAGGAATGTCTTTATGTTGATAACCTTAATTTGAGATTAACAACATAATGAGTAATTGATACATGATAGTGTACTTAGTGCTTTAGTAGGGAAGAAAGTGCTAATACATTTATGAGAGTAATACAACACATACCAATCGGAGTAGTTGTGTGCTTGTGTAAATAGGGACTAGAGGCCTGTCAATCCCTAGTCATAATTTCAACCCCTTAATCAGCAATTAAAGAATAAGTACCTTTACGGAAGATTAAGAATATACTTGTTTATGTGCAATGCCATACCCTAGGACTGTTGCTTATATCTATCTTGCTTTGTTGTTTCTCCCAGGTCTCATTTACTTATCTATAGTTACGTTAGAACTACACAATTACCACACTCCTATTCTGTTCTTTTGCATTGCATTATAGATTAAGATCTTACTAGAATTAATTGGCATTTCTAATTCATAATTCCAAGTCCCTGTGGGTTCGACATCTAGCTCGCAAGAGCCACTGTATTACTTGTGAGACCACGTATACTTGCGTGTGCTAGGGAGGCAATATTGGGTCTATGTGGGTAGATGGAATAAAACATAGATGGATCAAGTTGATATAGGGTTCTTTTTCAGTTATTACCTCAACAAAGTTTTAGAGTAAACTTTGCAAAAAATCTTGTTATCCTGTTATATTAAATTGATCCTCCTTGTTGGGATATCATAGAAATTGATGATGAAATTATTAGTCCCTGTGTTGTTAACAACCAAAGCACCACTGACAAGTTTATGAGCTTTCTCTTCTCCAACAATAACCTGAAGTTTCTTTATGTAGTGCTCAAAATATTTTATTTACTAGGACATGGGGATTGCTTTAGATGCTGATGAGGTTAGGTCATCATATCCAGAGCCAGCAGATGCAAAGCTGACACCTGTTAAAAGATCATGGTTTAATAGATATAGTTGTAGGAAAGGAGGAATATAATCTTTGAGTCCTAACATGGATGCCAAAAAGTCAGGAATGAGCTTTCCGTTTGAAAATCTTCCTATGGGAATCTGGTCGGGGAAATTTTCGCCATAAGGGCAATGATTACCTTGAAATATTATAGGGATGTAATTAATGTTGCTAGTATCAACTATTGAATCTCCAAAGATGAGGATGGTAGGGAACTTGGGTAGGGATTTTCCATTTAAGACACTGAAAGGTTGCACTAAGAGGAAGATAGCATAGTAGGTGATGGCTTTGGACCAAGATCCTTTCTATTGTTCTTCACTTTTTAACTGGTTTAGGTGTTCTTAGCTATTCATAAAATTATGTGCAAAGGTTCTTATTTGGAAAAGCTTCATTAGAAGTAACAGAAAAGTTTTAGTTGAACCAATGGCATTCAAATCTTCTTTAGTAGAGCTAATACCCTCTTGTCCTATTTATGGTTCTAAAATTTATCTCGGAGGTAAATGGAATATTCCTTTGGTTTCATTAGTGAATAGAGATCATAAAGAATTTAAAGTAATAGTAGTTGAGAAGATCTCATTAATAGTGTGTGCAGTAGCTGGTTACACCATATTAATGAAGAGCAGTATAAATACGGAGAAAACTATAGTCCCTTGATTGAGAGTCAAACTTACTCACTATTCAATGAGGGTAACATTACTCCCAAAATCAATTATGGATTGAAGGTAATCCTGAGTCTTGATCATTGATGGGAGTACTATTGGAGGTAATTAGTTTAATTTTCAATAATCTTGAAGGGCTAGAAGTCAGGGTGTATTGCAATCCACTTCAAGGCTTCAAAGCTTAAAGTCAGGGATTTTCTTTAGGTACAAATGACGAGTCAATCAGTTTTTCCCTTTAAAGCTAGTAGGTGCTTTTTTTTTTCTCTTTGAAAATATTGATTGTCTTAACATTTTTTCTTGAATTTGATATTTTCAAAAGAAATGATATGTTTGTGATAGGGGTGAGCATGATACATTATAGTACGATATTTGAAACTTTGGTTCTATAGTTTCAGTATTTGGTTTTTAAAAATATGATATCATTACCAAAGCAAATTACTTTGGTATGGTATGGTATATTTTTAAGTTCGGTGTCAATATTTCACATATGGTAAATTGGTACCTATAATTTGTTCAACTTTTTTTAAAGTCGAATAAGTCCTAGGCCTCATTTTGTATAATAACAAAAGGGAAAATAATACAAATTGGACAAAAATCCAAACTATTTACATTGTGGACAACAACTCAAAGTAATTACAGCACTACCAATACCTTATTTCGCGCATGATGTTAGTATGACATCAATGATCCTATCATGAATTAATCTTATAAGATACTCCAGTAGTATATAATGATACTTTATCGGTATCATATAGGATTGAGGCTTTTTATAAAAATATATATAAAAAAATAACTAAAACACAAACTTATGTATTAAGCTAGTTTAGTGTACACGTTTTGCGCGTGTATCCATATTATAGTATATAATTTTAAAAAAATTGACAACACTTTGATTTGAGAATTTAACTATAAGTGAAAAAATAAATATTTTTTTAATCTAAAATAAAATTCGTTTAGTGTAACATTGAGAAGTATTTGACATACTCTTCAAATTTCTTATGTTTTTCAACAAATATCAGATGTTGGCTTGTTATCTTGTTTGTTGACAAGAGTAGTTATAACTGGCTATAGGTGTTTATCAAGTTATATACAATAGTGGTCTAGATAGTGTTGAAGCAAAAATGTATTAACCATCTAAACATCAGATCTTTCATTTTCAATCGTCATTAATTAGAAGTAAAATTTCACCAACTGAACACTACACACTTAAAATTTCTACACCTAAAAAATATTTTCTTGGAAAATAAATGATTCTGTTATTTATTTTCTAATGTTTGGTAGGTAAAAAAAATATTATTCAAGAACATTTAGGTATAGAATTTAAAAATATACTACTGACACCGGACCCGACCCAATTACTGCCTCAACACAAAGTACGACTTTTGATCTCCATCCCGAGATTCAAATTCGAATCCTGACACCTAATTAACACTCTTGACTCCAATTTAAGAATCAGTCTCAACTCTGACCTAAGATCTAACCTCAACCCAAGACCTAATTTCCGATCCCCATTTTGACATTAACTCGTGATCCAACTATCAGTACCAACCCCTTTTTGCCACTCCTAATTGAAACCCAACTTTGACTCCCAAATTGAGACTTGGCCCCAACCCGAGACTCAACATTGATTAGAGGCACAAGATTGAATCTCAACTCAGGATCTGACTCTCGACTTGATATTTGACCCCAACTAGTGATTTGGGATTTGAACCTCAATCCTAACTTTCGATATCAAATCTAACTCCAACTTAGTATTTGGAATCTGACCCCCGACTCTAACTTTGCACTTGAACTTGACTCCCGACTCAGGGTTTGACTCCTAACTCGAGACCTGATTCTCAATTCCTATTTGGTACTGAGCTGCTGAATCTTAACTTGAGACACAACACTGACTCCTGACTATAGACCTAACCAAGTTCTGACTTTGATTTCTGACTTGGGTATAATCCCTAATTTTAATTCCTGAGTTTTTTCCTTGGATTTTGGCTGTTTTTCATATGCACTTGTTGTAGCTTAGACTGAGCCCTATGCAGGGCATAGGGTAGCTATAGATATGGCTTGTGTTTTTCCATTCATACAATGTGAGCAGTATGAGGTTTATCTTCTGAGAGTGTATACTAAGGACAGGGGCCTATTATCACTGTTTCCTTAGACTATTTAGCCTTGGAGGCCAGTTTCATATATTTATGGTGAAAGGATTTTTGTCAATTAGTAATAATATAAGTGGTTTCCCTACTTGTTTTAGAACTGGCTGAGTGTCGATCACCCAATACTATCTTTTCTACTTGATTTAGAATAGTCTTCAAACCCTGGCACCGGGTACTACTATTTACTACTATTACTGGCACTTGAGTCTGACTAAGCTTTGACAGTGAGTATAACCTCTTTTCTTATATCACTTATCGAATTGAGACACTAATGACCGATATATGGGAACATTGTGGCACTGAGTTCCTGAAACTCCCTAATACGGTG
>JBDJHY010472432.1:0-17460 GCA_039654485.1 Withania somnifera | reverse complement strand
GTTGCATCGTGCCATGATATTAAACCAATCTCTATTGGAAGGCAACCCAAATTGTTGTGATTGTTTTACATTTTGTTCTCCATATGTAGCTTAGGTTGAGTAGATTGGTGTGGCGAGTGCAAGTGTTGAGCAGCCATCTCGGGTTGATCCTGAGAAGCTTGGTGATACAACTTATTCTGTTTTCAGGTAAAACCCCTTTTAATTTTATTTTGTTTGTTTGTGAATTGGGAACAATGCAATCTTTTGTGTGGGGATGGGGTAGTACTTATATTGTTTTTCCGAGGGTTTTCCTTGCCATATTTCTTTTCCCTCTAATATGTTATCTAGTAGAACTGACATGTTTAAGTTTTATGGTTTCTTTAGTTTTATGTTTCTTGGTTAACTTTTAATACGCTGTATGAATAAAAATTTCAGTATGAATAATTCATTGGCATATATTATGTGTTAATGTTAACTATAATATGTGATCTATGAGTGATGATGATTATATTTGTAGAATCTAAATTATTTGTGTAACAAGTTTAGATTGATATAAGTTTTCTTCTTGCAAAGTGTGGGTAAATATAATTAGTTGTAATCTTTCATATATATTGTATCTAGAACTTTCCCGATTCAATTTTAGCTAAGTAGGAAGTATGTCGACTTGAAAATGATTCTAGGCCTTCTTTATATTAGCCACTAAGCCTTAAAAGTATCTCCATATATTGTTAAGTTTTCGTGTTTTATATTTCTAAAACCAACTGTTGATTGACCTCTAAAAGTAAGAGAAATTTGTTTTGGACCTGGTTCTTTGTTGGACATTGTAAACCTCAATTCAAGCTTTGAAACTTGAGTTGAGGGTGTCTATGTTAAAACATCATGACAAATGCATGGTGAAACTCTATCTTGGACCTAGTCCAGTGGTGAATAACATGTCTTCAACCTAAGTTTAAAATTAGGTTGAGGGTGGATACTACGAAGCCTTCTTATATGAAAAAAATAAAAATACATGTACAGAAAAAAATAAAAGGGAAGGAGGCCAAGTTTGTTTATAAATAAAAGCTTTGAGGCCAAGGAACCGAAAAAAAGAAGATTGTGAAAGGGAAAACGAAGAAAAAAGAGAAAGGGGGGGGGGTGTTAATGGAATAAGACGAGTCAGTTATCGAGTTTGCAAAATGTATCCTACCAATACGCAAACCTTCATTACAAGCCAAACAATGTCCTGACGTGATTCAAGTTGACCTGCTGAAAACTAAGCTAGAATTGATAAGGGCAAGCCTATGGCTATTGTGTGCATGATTAGATTTGTTTCTGAGCATGAGTGAATAATTTCCCATTCCCATGATAAATTAATCTCTGTGTGTGTTAGAGACTTCTTTTTTTAGAGCAAGTGGATGCTTAAATTGATTGTAAATAAGTTACTGCAGTAATTTCAGTTGACACAAGCTTTGTAAGAGGTCGTTCAGTTCATTGCTCAAATTTCCAGTTAATAAACAAACGCAGTTAACTGATGTGATGTAATGCCAAATGGTTGATTGTGCTGATCTAATTTCTATTATGGGTGTTTGAAGTATTTAGTATTTGTGTTGTTACTTGAGGACAAACAAATGTTCTAGGTTGAGGGTGTTGATCTGATGACATTTTACGTCACACATTTCACTTAAAACTATGAATAAGTACATATTGTTGAGTAAATTTTATGTGATTTGATATGGTTTTTAATGTATTTTAGGGTAAAGTTTGCATTTGGATCTTTGGGGAAATTCCAGAAGAAATTAAAGTTTTAGAGACGAATTGGACTTTTGTCCAACCTTGGACGGCTCTCCCAAGATGTGCTGTCCAATGGAAATCAAACTGTTTAAGAAGTCTTTTTTCATCTAGATATAGACCGTTCGTGGTCTTGGACGAATCGTCCGAAGCCACCATCCAGAGTGATGTTTACAAGGACGAAACAGATGAAAAATGGACGAACAGTCTAGACTTGGACGGTTCATCCAACTTGGTGCCACCTGAAAGAAAACCTATTATTTAAGAGATGCAACAGATGAAAGCCAGGCGAATAGTCTGGTATTAGACGATTTATCCAAGGAACTACCCAAGCCTGAGCAAAAAATATTTTCATGTTTTGAATATTAAATTTGTAGCCCTACACTATAAATATGTGTATTAGGTTATAATCATTCATTCATTATTCAGGAGAGTTCTGATCATTATTCAGATCATTGATTATCCTTAGATTGTTCTTGAGAGAGTTTTTTATACTTTATTCTCTCTACTAAAAGGATACGAAGTGTGAGAGTTTTATTTTTAATTGATTATAATCGATTATCAGCTAGAAGAGTATTTTATTGGTATAACATCTATTAAATATTGTTTTTATTGTTGTTGAATTACAATCATGAGTGGCTAAACCCCTAGCTCTAGGGTTGTGGGATCCATGGGTGAAACAAACCTAGAGTTATAATTCTAACATGATTCTTGAATCTTAAAAGGTGTATTAGCACATAATCTCTACAATTTAACCGATTTTGGTGGTTGCAAACACTAGAACTTTCTTGGGTTTAGTTAGTATTAACTATATGATTAAACCCGTGTGTTGAGATTTGATAAGAAATTCGTGGCGTTAACCCTCATCTAATGATTATCGTTGTAACTAGGATAATTATCTTGAAGTTATTATGATAGAAATATTGCACTCTTTTACGTCCTGAGAAGGTGTAAAAGAGATTTATCTAGGAGTAGGTTGAAAAACACTTGGATGAATAGCATTGTTACTATAAATAACTATATACTTATGAAAATTTTAAGACCATTAACGTATATTATCTGAAGATATTTCGATACCCTGGTGGACATAATCCTAGGTTTTTCTCATTAGTTGAACTTTAATACATATACGTCAATTGATCTCTGAATTATATTGCAAAGTGTTACCAGTTCAACCAAATAATCCCCCTTATTCACTTTTATGTCATTTAAAAAAATTTACTAATTAATTAAATATTGTCACTATACCCGAATTTGAGACCATATACCCTGTGTGATCGACCCCAACGTTTTTGGGTTTTTTATTTGAACAATGACTGTTTATGCTTTGCTTAGAAGTGTAATTTCAGCATTATTGGTGGACTATACAAACATGAAGCATATGCAAAGAGCATGCGCACTGTATTTCAAGGGTAATTCGGATGCCCACTTGTTTTTGATTGAATTTCTTACAACAAAAGCTATCACTACAACATTCAGATGGCTCCATTTGAGGCCTTGTATGTGAGGAGTTGTAGATCTGTCATTGGATGATTTGAGGTTGGTGATGTACCTTTCATTAGTCCATACTCTGTGTTCAAAGCTACTCATAAAGTTCAACTAATTCAGTTAGGGTTGAAATAACCTAGAGCAGGCAAAATTCATATGCTAATGATGTTAGAAAGAGAGAGATGGAGTTTGAGATAGATGATTGGGTTTTCCTGAAGGTGTCACACATGAAGCTATGATGTGGTTTGGGAAGAAAGGGAATACTTGTTTTGTTGGTCGATACCAGATTGTGAGAAGAGTTGGCCATGTGTTATGAGTTGGACTAACCGACTGAGTTTGCAGCTGTCCGTCCAGTATTTCATATATCCTTCTTAAGTAAATGCTTAATTGATCCTTTGTTGATTGTTGCTGTTGAAAGCATAACTATTAAGGATAATCTCACCTATGAGAAATTAGCAGTTCAAATTCTAGACAGGCAAGTTACTAGACTTCAAAATAAGGAAATGACTACACTTAATGTTTTATGGAGAAATCAAGTAGTTGAGGGTTTTACATGGGAGGCAGAGGCTAATATGATAAAGAAATATCCTCATATTTTTCCTTCTAGCTACGTACAAGCATAAGGTAACCAATTCTAATTCTATTTTTCCTTCATTTTCATGCCATGAGTCAGTTGTTAGTACTCTCTATCTATGTTTTCATGTTAAGATTGGTCAAACCATGTTTAGTTTTAGCTAATAACTCAAGTCCATACTTAGTTCTCATGTTTTATAAAAATCCCTACATAGCCATTTTAGCTTACAACGTAACTCCAATATTCATTTGAGGACAAATGATCTCAATAGAAAGATATTGTAACACCTTCCAAATCACCCTAAAACATTTATAATGCTAAATAAAAGTTTTTGGTAAAATTTCATAGAAATATAGAAATGTTCAGTTCCCACGGACGGGTCCACGACTTGTCAACAAGTTTCATGGACCGTGAAACTCTCTGTCGTTCCTTTCAACTGAGTGGTCCCAATTGCGAAACTTCCACAGACCATTGTATGGTCCATCGTCCTTGTTCATGGATCATAGAAAGTCCCCTGGAGCCTATCTATTGACCAACCAAAAAGGATCCAGGGCCAACGAACTCGTCAATGGTTTGTCAATCGGTTCGACGGTCCTTCAAACCATCCATCAGACTTTCCCAATTCAATTTCAAACTCATTTTTAGGGTTATTAAAGACTTTTAATACCTTTTAACCACCCAACATATGTCATTTTAGCCTATTAACCCTTGTATAAATACCCCAAACCCTTGGTTTCTTTAATTTTTTACACTTAAAACACTATTAGACAAGAGAACAAAATAAAAATCCTCTCAAGAACAATCTTACTAATCAAGCCTAGGGTTCCAAGTTCTCATCTTTCCTTAAGGATTTTTTCAAGGAATTTGTTCCCAACTAGGTAGGGGGGGGGGTATTCAATGAGAGTTAAGTTAACTCTCATTCCCAAAACTTAATGTTTTATCAAGAATTATGATTTCTTCAAATTAAGGTTCATACTCAAAGTTCATAAATTTGATTTATATTGTTCTTGTGTTCCCAATTATGCAACATTTACTTGTTTAATGAACATTAGAATGGTTTTCACATGATTTACATGATTGCACATATTTAGCATCTCCAACTTACTCATCAAGAGTGTACATGGATTTTATGCTTTTATTCCAAGAAGTTCCTTAGAACTAAAGTTAAAATATTTATGATTTTAACTTTGTCATATTACATGAATTATGAAAATAAAACATAATATGCAAGAAAAGAACTAACGAGCTCTAACTCAATTATGTTTAATTTTGAGGCATCCAGATATGTCCCTTTTAAGAACCTTCTTAAGAATATGTGTACATGCATTTTTGGAAGGATTATTTAGCAGCAAGAGGATTGACTTAGCCCATCAGTAAGGATGTAGTCAATCCAAAAATATTTTTCCAGTGTAGGTTCATTATGCTTATACTAGTTATGGATCCTTAAAAGTTTAGCCCTAGTCGTGGTGGGTTTTTAGCGACCTTTTTTTCCAGTGTAAGTTCAGAGTACTGGACCTTTTTTGGTTTGGGCTTATGACATGGGACTCTAGGTAACTCATAACATAGTTTATGTCGGTTGTAATAAATTTCCAGCTTCATGACTATGTTTTTTAAAAGACAAAAACCAATTCCTTGACCCAAATAAATATGTTTTCACTTATGGTTTAGAATTTGAGATAGGATTTATACTTCTCAGCTTATTTCAGTAGTTTGGGTCATTGCATAGATTATCATTCCATTTTATTATTATTTATCATATTTTATGCATGCAATCCCGTACAAGTATATTCGATTTAGTGACCCATTTTGGCTGTATTCTTTCATTATAGATACAGGTTTCCCTATCCAGCTTAGTGGTTAGTAAAGAAGATTTCCTGAATAGTTTGGTGAGTCCTCACATGCCAACGACAAGAGATGTTCTTACTTCCTTTTATGCTTATTAGTTATTATTGAGGATTGTATGGGGGGTTATCCCATCTAACACCTTAAAATCATGCTAGGGGGTTTAGTGGTCTAAACAAAGTGAAGTTTCTTTAAAATTTGGAACTGTCCTAGGTCCCACGATTTATTCCATGGATCATGTATTGAATAGTGGACCTGGAACAGTGATTTCCCTTATTTTTCCTTGGGTTCATGGACGTTCCACTGACTGTTGAAGGGCTTCACTTTTTGTCATTTGAATCCAATCATTTGAATCGTGGTATGGGATGATTTTTATCAAAATTTTTCTAAGTATAGAATGATTCTACAGGCCATCTGACGGACTGTGGATGGTCCATGGAATGGATCGTCATCTTCTTCTAGTGTTCCAATTAAGAAGGCGACGTTTTCATGGTCCGTTCCATAGACAGTGAAAACCTACCAGGCCTAATTTTAATCTATTTTTATTAGGAGTGTTTAGTCATTTCCCCCTCTTTAATTTATTTATACTATATTATTTTGGGCTTCATAACCACTAATATAAAATCTAAAACCTCATTATTTTATTATCTTTCATAAATAAACTATATAAAGTAGAAGAACACATCGATCTATTCTCTTAAAGAGGTCAAGAAGTAGGATTTTATCAAAAGTAAAGAATGAAGTCTTTTCCTCCAATTCCAAGCCCCAATTCCCAATGTTTTAGGTATGCGGTTTCAAGAACAAGGGTATCCTTTCACTGTTTCCTAACACTAAAATTTTATGAAGTTTTTGTAAAGAATTTATTAACCCTAAATCCTTAAGTTGTGAATTTCATTCTTGATATCATTCATTAATATTATTGAGTAACATTGCATGAAATCTTGCATCATCATATTATGATTCATGATTTAATTATTTTAGCCAAGATTTGGAGTATATTATAAATTTAACTTGTTTAAAACTTGAGGGTTAACATTATATGTATTTATTTGATGAATTTGTCTTTTGAATATTAATATTAGGAATTATCAATGATATTTGCCTAAGTTTTAGGCTCAACCATGATTATATTAAATTTAGGAAAACTTGACAAGAATTTGCCCAAAGAGGAAAAGGCATGAAAGTTTGATCAATTTTCACTTAAATTGTTTTAACTAGACATGTCAGGAGCAGTGAGATGTTTTTGGTGTAGCATTAGCACCGCATAGATTAGGCTGAAAGAATCTATCTCATAACTATGTTTCCAATAATAGGATGACATTTGCCTAAAAGTCATTATTATGATAGACCTGATTAGTTAGATCTACTAGGTTACTTGCTAGGTACTAAGCCTATGACGGGGCAAGATACTCCTTTCAGCTGGTAATTTGCTAAATTCCATGGATGCTTATACGGTCTTAAATGTCTTTTATAGTTACTCCCACAAAAGATCTAATGTTAGATATTAGAAATCTATACTTATGATTTAAATTGAAGTATGTTTCTTACAGTGCTAGCATTACTTAACTTTTATTGAATAACTGATTTAAACTATAACTTGATCATGCATTGCATAGCTTAATCATGGTTTATTTACACTCATATTACTCATGTTGATATTTTTTGCCATTTTCCTCCCTCCAACTTACTCAATATATTCAATATACTGACTGTATACTCTTTTGATGCATGATTTCACTTGTAGGTTAGGTCAGCCATCCTTACGCTCAAGATTGAAAAGACCTACTATTTTTAGCTGATAAAGTATTAGTGAGTTCCCATAGACTGGGAACACTTTATTATTATTGGTTTATTTCTATTAGTGAAGAATAGTTGTTGCTACATCCATTCATTTCTTTCCAAGGCTAATTGAGGACTTGTCCGAGTAGCCTAGTATGTTCATTTGTTAGAGGCTTTCAGACAGTTGACTTAGTGGTATTTGACTTAAAGCTTTCATCTTCTTTTAGTATTATTTTTTATATATGAGATGGCCTACTAGATTAGATTTTATTTATGTATTATAGTTCCACTGATGAATGAGTGTTAGATATATGCATGAGACAGGGGTTCATATGAGGCGACCTATTAGCTAAGAAACCCTTATGGCACCCAGGGTGCGACTCTGGGGAGTTATAAACTTGGTATTAGCGCCTTAGTTTTGAAGTGTCCTAGGATGTCCGAAAGCTGATGTAAGGTAGAGTCTCTTTTATGGGTTTAATCACGACACACTTATAACCCAAAGCTACTAAATGTTTGGAAATTCCCCTGTTTATGTCTTATTTCATGCTTTGGAGTTTAACTCCAATACTGTTTTTTGGCTCGTGCTTTTTGTATTTTAGATCATGCTTCCACGCAAATAACCATCTTGTTAGTCTTGGAATCAAGGGTTACAAAATTAGGCTCTGTCAGTTCCTAAGCCATAGAATATCACCAATACTGAGTTTCACAACATGATGCACTTGATTGCCTAGATCGTAGTTGCTCGGACTCAACTGCAGGAACAGGAAACTACTTAGTAGTTCAACTAGTTGTTCAAGATGCTGGTGTGTCTAGAGTTGGAGATTTTCTTCGGATGCATCTTATGATCTTCCATGGTTCTAAGATAAGAGAAGACCCAAAAAGATTAATTGAGGAGATTAAGAGGGTTTGTGATATCATGAGGGAGACGAAGATTGATAGGGTGGATTTAGGCACATATTAACTTAAAATATGGCTCAGGATTGGGCTGACTAATGGAAGAAAAATGGGCTAGAAGGTGTAACTCCTCTTACTTGGATGATTTGAAAGGGCTTTCTTGGATAGGTTCTTTAATAGGGACAAGAGAAGTGAAACGATGAGAGAGTTTCTATGTCTAGAGAAGGGATCTATGATATTTATCGAATATGGGATGAAGTTCACATAACTGTCTAAGTATTCCTTAGACATGGTCACTGACATGCAGAATTATATGGACATATTCATTTCTCACCTATCCCTACACCTGGTAAGGGAAGCAAAGGAAACTATTTGATGACTAGGATAATATATGGAGGTTGATCTTTCACTTGCACAAAAATAAAAGGGGATAAGTATAAGATGAGAGAGAAATTCCATAGTAATAAGATGAGGACAGGGTCAGTAGAGTTTAGAAAACCTAAGGGTAGTGGTAACCCAACCAACAACATCAGAGTTTTATGGATCCAACCCTTTTATTAGAGAGTGCTCCTACTCAGGGTACCAGGCCACCATAAAATCAGCAGAGTAAGTCAGTGAGGTCATTTTCATAGGGTTGTTTGACTGGAGGAAGATCTTACCCCACCTATGCTTAGTGCTATAAGAATTAACCAGGAGAGGCAGGCTTAGTATGGGAGTTTGTTATGGGTGTGGCAAGCTGGTTACAAACTTCACGAGTTCCCTTCAAAAGGGTATTTAGGGTGTGGTAAGCCTAACCATCTTCTTAGAGACTACGCCACTACTAGACATGATAGGAATGAACAGCCAACCTAGCTCAGCAGGGTACTTTTCTAGAAATGGTGGTGGTCAACACCAAAACAGGTTTTGTACATTTGTATCCAAACAAGAGCAAGAGTAGTTAACCAATATGGTCACAGGTATGCTAAAGGTTTATGATATTTATGTGTATACTTTGCTATACTGTGGATCTACCTTTTCATTTGTATCCCTATTCATTGCTATTCAATTTGGAGTTTTTCCTATGATTTTATCTAAGCCATTCTCTGTCTCCAACCTAGTAGGTGATACCATCATTGCTAAAAGTGTCTACCATAACCACTTAGTGTCAGTCCTTAATAAAATCTTTCTTGATGATCTTGTTGAGTTAGACATGGTAGATTTCAAAATCACTCTTATCATGGATTGGCTCCATTCATGCAATGTCATGGTAGACTGCATGACTAGGATCATCCGCTTTAAGTTTCCTGATACACCTATATTGGAATGGTAGGGTAATGCTATTGTTCCGAATGGTAGGTTTACTACATACCTCAAGGCTACGAAAAATAATCTCAAAGGGATTTATTTATAACTTGGTCCGAGTCATAAATTCAAAGTCTAACATTCCTAATATTCAGTCAATTCCAGTTCTCAGAGAGCATGTGGATGGCTTTCCTGAGGAGGACTCTCTCCGAAAAAGGATATAGACTTTAGCATAGACCTTGCACCAAGATCTCAACCCATTTCCATTCTGCTATTAGGATGACACCACCTAAAGTTAAAGAGCTCAAGAACCAATTAGATGATCTTCTGGCCAAGGGGTTCATCCACCCTAATGTGTCTCTTAGAGGTGCCTCTTCTTGTTCGTGCTAAGAAAGACAGTTTTCTCATAATGTGTATAGACTTTTATAAGTTGAAAATGTCACAATAAAGAGAAAATGTCCTCTCCATATATTGATGACTTGTTCAAGTAGTTTCAAAGTGCCAATCATTTCTCTAAAATTGACCTTCATTCTAAATTTCATCAACATAAGGTTAGAGAGTTAGACATGCCCAAAACAACTTTCAGAACTCATTATGGTTAGTTTAAACTCGTGGTAATGTCCTTTGTTTTGACAAATTATCTTGTGGCATTCATGGACCTCATGACCAGGGTGTTCAAGCAATACATGGACCTATTCATGATAGTTTTCATTGATGATATTCCAGTTTACTCCAGAAGCGAGGAAGTGCATGAAAACTATCTTAGAACTGTCTTTCAGACCCTTCAAGACTGTCAGCTTTATGCCAAATTCTCCAAGTTTGAATTTTGGTTGAAGTTAGTTGCATTTGTAGGTCGTGTCATCTCTAATTAGGGTATTCGAGTAGACTCCAAGAAAATCAAATTTGTAAAAATTTGGCCCAAACCCACATCTCCATCAGATATCCGTAGCTTCTTGAGTGTAGCAAGGTATTACCATAGATTCATGTAGGGTTTCTCCTTTATAGCATCCTTTTTGATTATGCTGAATCAAAAGAAGGTTATCATTGAATTTTCAGACCAATGGAAGAAAAGTTTCAAAGATTTGAAAAAAAAGTTGACCACAACACTAATCTTGACCTTACTAGAGGGCTTAAAATGTTTTGTGGTATTGTGATGTCTTTGTTAGTTTGGGATGTGTGTTGAGGCTTCATGGTAAGGTAGTAGCTTATGCCTCCCAACATCTTAAGGTTCATGAGAAGAACTATCCCACTCATGACCTTGAGATGACAATTGTTGTTTTCCTTGAAAATCTTGAGACATTATCTATCTGGGGTACTTGTTGATGTTTTTACTGATCATATGAGTCTGCAATATGTCTATAAGAAGAAATATTTGAATATCCATTAAATAAGGTGGTTAGAATTATTAAAAAACTATGATATGAAATTCATATGTCATTTGAGAAAGGCCAATATGGTGGATGATGCCCTTAGTAGGTTGTCTATGGGAGTGTGGAACATATTAATAACGAGAAAAGAGAGTTATCTAAGGAGGTGCGTAGGCTTGAACACCTCGGGGTCAGGCTGGTTGATGATGAGGATGGTGGGATGTTGGTTTTAAATAGATCAGAGTCTTCCTTAGTAGTAGAGATAAAAGAGAAGAATGATAGATATCTATTCTTGATCAAGTTGAAAGGTAGGGTTGAGGTTGGTAGGCATAAGGGTAGGTTTTCTCCTAAGGGGGAGATGTTTGTTAAGGTCTGAGGTTAGAAAATGTGTACCAAATCTTGATGTTTAAGGGAAAGGATTTTATCCAAAGTTCACACATTCTAATATTCTATTCATCTAATCACTACTAAGATGTACAATGAATTTGAATGAAGAGTATCGATGGGAAAGGATGAAGGGGACATAACAAAGTTTGGGGTTAGATGTTTGAATTACTAGCAGGTGAAAGTTGAACACCAGAAGACAACCAGTAATATGCATAGGTTATAAATTCTAGACTGGAAATAAAAATCCATAAATATGGATTTTATTACTGGTTTGCCAAGGACTAAGAGGCAACATGGTTCTATTTGGGTGATTGTGGATAGGTTGACCAAATCAACCCATCTTCTATTTGTTCACACTAGTTTCTCAGTCGAGGGTTATGGTAGGTAGTTTGTATCTTTGGGATATTATCCACCTACAAGGTGTACCCTTGTCTATTATTTTAGATAAAGGTACTCAGTTCACTTTTGCATTTCTCGAAGTCTTTCCAAAAAGGATTCTTGTCTTAGGTTCACCTCAGTATAACTTTCCACCCACCGACAGATGATCAGGTTGAATGGACCATCCAAACTCTAGAGTATATGTTGAGATCTTTCGCTATTGATTTTAAGGGTATTTGGGATGACCACTTGCCATTGATAGATTTCTTTTACAATAACAATTGTCATGCTAATATCTAGATCGATCCATTTGAGGTCTTATATGGGAGGAGGTGTAGATCTCCTGATGGTTGATTCAAAGTTAGTGATAAAACTTTACTAGGTCCTAAATTAGTGATTGAGTCCATGAGAAGGTCCAACTCATTCGGTAAAGGTTAAAGGCTTTCCAGAGTGGACTAAAGTCTTATGCAGATCTGAGGAGGAGGGAATTGGAATTTAATATTGGTGATTAGGTGTTCTTGAAGGTTTCTCATATGAAGGGAATGATGAGGTTTAGTTATAAGGGAAAGATCAGTATGCTTTTCATTGGTTCATATCAAATTTGAAATAGGTTGGTGATGCATCTTACAAGATAGATATTCCGGCAGAGATGGCAGCAGTGCATCTATTTTTACACATCTCCATGTTAAGAAAGTGTTTATCAAATCCTTCCTTAATAGTGTCTGTGGCCAATATTAGTGTTAAAGATAACTTGACTTATGAGGATATCCAGTACATATCCTAGTCAAGTTCTCAAGCTTTTAAATAAGGATATAGCATTAGTCAAGGTTCTATGGTGCAATTAATCAATTGAGGGAGCAACTTGGGAAGCTGAGGTAGACATGGTGGAGAAGTAACCACACTTATTTCTTTTCAGTCTCACTTCGTATGAGGTAATAGACTTTTACTCCAGTTTTTATTTTGTATTTCTGATGCATATAACATATAACATGTAGTTCATGTCATTGCATGAGTCCCTATATGAGTACTTATTTATTGATGTATCTAGGGTAGTTAGAGTCAATAAGAACTACATGTAATTGGTTCAATTGATTTAAGAGTAGCATCACTATTATTTTAGTTATCTTGATGTCATAGATGGGTTTTTGAGTTATTCGGGCAGTCCATCAATCATTTTCCAATTTTCTTGGCTGAAGTCTTTATTCGAGGATAAATGAAACTAAGGGGGAGATATTATAACACATTGAAAATCATTCTAGGTTGTTTAGTGGGATAAAAAAGACTATATGTGAAATTTCATCAAAATATCAAACTAGCCTGGGTCCCAAGGTTGTTCCACAGGCCGTGGAAGGATTTCACGGATCGTGGATTGGACAATGGAGCTGGACCAGTGATTTTCCTTTTTCTGCCTCAGGTTCACTGACCGTTCCACAGACCATGGAAGGGTTCCACAGTTCGTCATTTGAATTATGATATGGGACGATTTTTCTCAAAAATTTATCAAGTATATAATGACTTTACAGACCATTCCACAGACTTTGGATTAAAGGAAGGTCTATTTGGAATGGAACATCATATGCTTACAATGTTTCAGTTAAGAGGGGGTCGGTTTCACGGACTATTCTACGTACCGTGGAACCGCCCGTGGAAACCTGATAGGTCTAATTTTAATTTGTTTTTCCCAGGGATATTTAATTCACTTCCCCTCTTTAATATAATTATACCATGTTTTTTTGGGATTTATAATCACTAATATAAAATAATAAAACCTCATTATTTTATTATCTTTCATAATAAGTTATGAAAGTAGAAACATCGATTTGTTCTCTCAAAGAGGTGATGAACTAGGGTTTCATCAAAAGTCAAGAACAAAGTCTTATCCTCCAATTCTAAGCCCCAATTCCTAGGTTTTTGGTATGTAGGTTCATGAACGAGGGTATCCTTTCACCCTTATACCCCAACCCTAAATTTCTATGAAGTATTTTGTAAAGAATTTGTTAACTCGAAATCCTTAAGTTGTGAATTTCATTTGTGTTATGATTTATTGATATTATTGAGTAACATTTCATTAATTCTTGAATCATCACATTATGATTCATGATTTAATTATTTTAGCCATGATTTGGAGTAAACTCTAAATTTAACTTGTTCAAAACTTAAGGTCTAAGCGTATATGTATTATTTGATGAACTTGAGTCATAAGTATTAAAATTGGAAAATTTCTAAGATATTTTTCTAAGTTATAGGCTCAACCATAATTTTATTAAATTTAGGAAGAATTGACAAGAATATTCCCAAGAGGCTAAGGCATGAAATTTTGATCAATTTTTCACTTAAATTGTTTTAACTGGTCGAGTCAGGAGCCGTGAGATGTTTTGGGAGTAGTATTAGCACCGAGTGGATTAGGGTTAAAGAGCCAATTCCATAACTATATTGCTAACCATAGGATGACATGTTGCGTAAAGGCATTATTATGATAGACCCGTCTTATTAGATCCACTAGGTTACTACTAGGTACTGAGCCTGTAGCAGGGAAACGTACTTTCTTTAGCTGTTAGTTTCTGAATTTCATGGCTTTTCAAATGGTCTTACATGTGGGTTGTAGAACCTCCCACAAATGATTTAATGTCTGATATTTGAGATTTATACTTATGATTTAAATTGAAGTATGTTTCTTACACTGTCAACATTACTTAACTTTTATTGAATAACTAATTTGAATTGTAATTTGATCATGCTAATAATGGTTTATTTATACTCATATTATTCATCTTGATATTTCCTTTCATTATCCCCCCTCCCGCTTACTCAGTATATTCAATGTATTGACCGCATACTCTTTTGCTGCATGATTTCACATGTTGGTCATGCCACTCATCCTTATTCTCAAGGTTGACCAAATCTACTATCTTTAGCTGATAAAGTATTGGTGAGTTCCTACGGATTGGAAACACTTTATTATTATTGGTTTATTTCTATTAGAGAAGATTAGTTGTTGCTACATTCATTCATTTCTTTCTAAGGCTAGCTGGGGACTTGCCCTAGCTACCTTGTATTTCAGTACTTAAAGTCTTTTAGATAGTTGACTTAGTGGTATTTGATTTGAATTTTTCATCTTCTTTTAATATTATCTTTCATATATGAGATGACCCCCTAACTTAGATTTATTTATATATTATGCTCTCGGTGATGAGTGCGTATTAGAGATATGCATGAGCTATAGGATAATCTGAGGGTGATGAGGCAACTAAGTGGCTAAGGATGCCTTGTGGAACCCATGGGGTGACTCTGGGGCTTTACATCCCAATAGTACACCCTAGTTCATTAGTGGTTTCGGACATAGAGTCAGTTGTTAGTAGTTTTCTAATGCTTTATCCGGTTTGTTGCTCACTTAAAAATTATATCCACACTTTTCATGCTTTACTATATTACTTATACTATACATTTAAGTATTTGAAGAGGTGCACATGCCAGGGATTTCTTAGGGCTCACTTGTGGATCCATAGTGCCTTGTAGATTATAGGGGGTTGCCTCGGGGAGATACAATAATGCTTTTAATGCATCTTCATAGCAATCTATAAATTTAGCTTTAGTAATGTTGTTGTAATAATGATTTTTTAACACTTTTCCAAGACAAACACCTCTTGGATGAAGGAATATATATATATGAAACTAGATTTACTACTACATTTGCATTTATCCAAATCAGAGTAAAAATACCAAATGACTTTTAATGATTTAGAATATTTGTATGTGAGATTAAAATCATTAGTCCTTCCAAATATCAAAAATCTTTTATAAATTTTTAATGATCAAGACCAGAGTTACTTTGATAAATACAAAACATTCTTACTACGGAGCAATACCATGCTTCGTTGCGACATGTGCATACAAAAGTCTTCAAACAAGTGAAGCATATGAAATATATTTCATCTTCTCTTGATCAAATGTATTTTATGGATACTAATTTAAAGAGAATTTGTCACCTTTAATGTTAGATGTCATTATAGGTGAATAATTTTTCATTTTGTATTTTTCTAAATTCTTTTAATGTAGGCTCTTTGAGATAATTCAAGTAATCTTTGAGATCTATCTTTGTGAATATCTATGCCAATGACATATAAGGCTTCTATCTATATCTTGATGCGAATCGTATGATGAAACACACGAATTCAGATGACAAAATGTGAAAAGTAAAGATATGCAGAATTATCAACTAAATAGAGTAATAAAATCAATAATCCCAATAGAAATGATAAGATGAAAAGAGAAGAATAGAAAGATACCCGAATCCACGAAATCGAAGGGGGAAGTGAATTGTAATTCACAGAATAGAAACTTAGTCGAATCCATAAATGAGCATCCAATATGCACGACAAGTAAAACAATACTAAACCAACAAAGGAATAGAACCCATTCATAAGCCTAGATTGTACCCTACAATCTACCCTAAAAGCTCTAATAGCTTTAACAAAGTCTTCTGACTTTAATTTGAATTCTTAAAAATGTCTGATCCCCTGAAAAATTAACTAAGGAAAAATATTTATACTAAAAAAAGTTTACATAAATTACACTTTGGCCAGCAATTAACCTAATAATACCAAGCAATCCTTCAAGTCTCGAAGCCGCCACATTGACCCCTCAAGTTTGGGTCTCATTAATTCAAGTCCTTGAAGTCTTCCATAAGTCAAAATCTATCTTCCAAACCTGAGATTGCTCTTGTTAGTCCATGCATTTACCATTTAGAGCTCTTTTTAGCTCTGTAGTACTACCCAAGCCCTGGATTCTCTTGGAGACTCCTTGCAACATCAGTCTAGCATTATTGGTGCCATCCGTGCTCGTATCATCATCCTCTTCTTGAAAAGGATTCGTCCTCGAATCCAAACCTAAAAACAACGAAAGAGGAACAAAAAACCAATATCTCCTCATGGTATGAGGGTTAGTACAAAGGTTAGTGTAAAAAAAAAGCACACCAACAATTATAAACCACCACGAATAACCAATTCTTCCATCATATCGACACAAATATGATAAATTCTAAGCCATAAGACACTTGGATATCCCAAGGATTACAAACAAAAGAACCCTCAAAGTAGGACAACAACAATTTAGAAGAGTCACATGTGGTATGTAAATAATGAAAATTGACCATCCACTTGGAACTCAAACCTCCATAATAAAATATTCCTCAAACATAAAATGGGTGTCATCATACACAAAGGGGTAATACAGAAAGGTGATAAGAAAACCAATTCCTTTCAATATATGTCCACTCATGAACTTACAACTCATATTCTCAAAATAAGGATTCCTAATTTGACACATACCACTATTATCTACAAATGAACCACAAATTACACTTACACATGCATAACAAAACTCATTATCATATTTATCAAACAAGGGTGGGGTGTCATAAAAGGGATCACAATTAAGACCATCATCATTGGGACTTTTACGACTTTGGTTCCCTAAATAATCTAGCAAGTCAAGACTATTTTCATCCAAAGGATTATACCTACCATAAGCTAATGTTTTTTATCCCAATCAAAAGTGTGGATATTAGGTGGACTCAAATCGCTCTTACTAGAAGATGTAACTCAGTCATCAAAAGGATCAACTAAGGTGCTAACACTTTTACAAGCCATATTATCTATAGTACTCAAAGAGCCATTAAACTGTACACATGGTGAGGAACCATTCAAGTCATAAGTGCTAATACTA
>JBDJHY010472216.1:0-13690 GCA_039654485.1 Withania somnifera | reverse complement strand
CAAATCTTCTCCGTCTACAAAGATCAGTCCTTTATGTAACAAAAAACACCACTAGCCTAAGCAATGTGCAATTTTTCTAGACTGTTAGCTAGACTGTGAACGTCTCAAACCAAAGGTCACTCCTTAACCTAAATAAATGCAAACTACCCATACTCGAAGACTTCCTGCTAAGGGCATCATCCACCATGTTGGCCTTGCCCGTGTGATACAAGATGTAATATCATAATCCTTTAGCAAATTTAATCACTGATGCTGCCTCAAATTAAGATCCTTTTGGCTAAAGATATACAAAGATTCCTATGATCGTTAAACACCTTACAATGAAATTCATAAAGATAATGTCTCCACAACTTCAATACAAACAAAATCGTAGAAAAATCTAAATCATGGGTACGGTAGTTCTTATCATGAACCTTCAACTACCTCAAAGCATAGGACACCACCTTGCCATCCTGTATCAACACTCCACTAAAGACAACTCTAAAAGCAACACAATACACTGCGAATCCTTTACCCCCGATGGGTAAAGTAAGAATAAGAGAAAAATTCAAGAAATATTTGAACTTTGAAAGCTCTCCTCAAACTCATTTGATCACTAAAGGTTACATTATTCTAAGTGAACTTAGTCAACGGAGCTGCAATAGAAGATAAACCTTGCATAAATCTCCGATAATATATAGACCAAGCAAACTTTGAATCTCAGTTGGTAAGGTAGGTCTCACCTAATCATTCAAGATGAAATCTTCGACGGATCAACCATAATACACTCCTTCAACACCACAAGCCCCTAGAATTCCATAAAAATCAACCAAAACTCACACTTGGACAATTTGGCATATGATTTCTCATCCCGCAATCTCTAAAGCACAATCCGCAAGTGTCAAAGGTGGTTAAACTCATTCTTAGAATACACCAAGGTATCGTTTATGAGAAGAAAGAAAAGCAATCCTAATATGGGAGAAACACACCGTTTATCAACTCCATGAACATGTCTGGAGAATTAGTAAGATAAAATTACATCATCAGGAACTCATAATGTTCGTATCTAGTATGAAAAGCCATCTTCGGAATATCCGAAGGCCTAATACTCAACTGATGGTAACCAAAACTCAAATCAATCTAAGAAAACATGGAAGCACCCTGGGGCTGATCAAACAAATCATAAATGCAAGGCAAAGGATTTTTTTTCATGGTCTAATAAAACCTCTCATAACGTCTCTGCTAATCACCAGATATCTCACCTATGACTGTACTCACCCTCCTAATACCCGAGATCTGTAACTCATGGACTCTGTGAGGGAGTGGTGATTGTACCACCTTTCCCTAGACCAAAGGCAGCTATCCCACTGAAATCTAGACCACAGTTGGCTGATCTACCTAGACAATAGATGTTGGATGGCCTACCTGATCATGAATCAGTAGTATAGGTCTCTGTTTTGCGGTCTCTTCCCCGGCTCTAATAGGTGAACCCTATGGAATACTACCCTTTACTAAGATATACAAAGTTACCCTAAGACTCTGAGAAAACTACCATGTAGTAACAAGGATGCCATATATTCAGAAGGGTCCTGTCCTTCCCCTCTTTTGACCTCCGTTTCAGGGGAGGCCACAACCTCTCACTCAGGATACTCCCCTGGTCCTACCCTTTGCTACAACTCTAGCCCGACTTGACCTCGAGTAAACCAACATATCATGTTCATCTCTATCACGACATCTCTAGTCTTACCATTTATTAAACAAAAACATACAAGGACTAGCACACAAAAATAAACTATGTGAGGCAAAAATAAAAGGATAAAAAGATGTTTCTCCAAGAGTTCCATAGCCTCTCAAGGATAAGTAATGGATGTCTCCGCACCGATACGCGATATTCTACTAAACTTGTATTGTATACATTAGGACTTATAAGCCTACATTTCTGATACCTACTTGTCACGACCCAAAAAAAAGACGTGACAGCACCTACTTTCTCAAACTCGATAGGTTAGCTAAGCTAAATATAGAAAAGGTAAAATGGGAAATAGAATTCAAACAACACCTAAATGTAGAAACCATCATATATTAGGTTGCCACAATCTTACAAGCCACTAAAGAATAGTTTACAAAGAAGTACAAATGTCTAAAATAGACTCTTTATAAAGTAAATACACTGGAATAAAGAGACAACTAGCTACCTCTTAATCGTCAAACTTCCCCTGCACTGATCGAGATAAAGCGAGTCGTTAAGTATGAGGCTCAACACCTACACAAAAGTGCATAAAAAAGGAGTGAGTATAAAACAACGGTACTCAGTAGTGTCCTCGGCTGGTCTAACAATCAAGGAAAATGAAATACCCTAACACCCAACCGATCCTCCAAATACTATAACCTACAACAGTTTATATACTACTACAATAGCCTAGTCAACCATATAAATTAGCATACATGAATCCAGATAGATATTCCATAGCCTCAATCATGAAAAACAGGTTAAATACTCAACTGTGATAACCAGTATCAATAGAGATCACATGAAATAACTTAGAGTCCAGATAATTACAAGTAAAATCATTAAATAACAGATAATCTCATGGAATCAGTCAATATAAGAAAATCTCAAGGAATTAGTCAATATAATATAATATAATCTCAAAGAACCAGTCAATATCAAATAATACAATAATTCAGTCAACATTAGATAATATCAATGAATCAACCAATATGGATAGATAATTAATGACACATATCAAATGAAAGAAATACATAATGCAAATGGCTCTATGAACACACCTGCTGACATTTATTTTTGTCTTAATCAGGACCCATAGGGGACTCGCAAGTTCCATGTACTACATATTTCAAAACCTCAGGCAATGATCTTGGACAATTTAATTAATATCTCAGATATCCAGATAAGAAGCTTAGATCATTTATCCACATCTAAGACAACCAGATAAGAACCTCAGACTACCTACCCAATCTAATATCCGGAAATATACCTCAAACTATCTATCAAGCCATTTCCCATAGCTCACAAGACATAGTCTATGTCTCATATTAATTATTACAAAGTGAGAAACTATTAGGTACAGCTCTGGGAATGTCACAATATTGAATCTCAACTTAATAATATCAGACTCTCATGGGCATTTATTTTCAAGAATATATTTTATATCTCAATTTAGCCTCATGGGAATCATAATTTCTTTGATTATAAAGGTATCAATAATTCATCAACGACAATTTCACAACAAGTATACTTAGGCCCCGAATTCTTCATCGAGATATCATTTCTAGTTATATGAGTCAAATCAAGAAATTTATAATCCAAATCAATTATTTGATTTCAATAATTTCATCAAGAATTCACATTATTTTAAACTTTCTCATTTTAGACCAAACATACTTGATAATAACAACCCCAAACTACCCATTTTATCCCAAATTACAACCAATTGGAAAGCAACATTAACATTTTATAGAAACACCAAATAAACCTTATATTTCCTTATATTTTGAAAACCCAAGTCACTCAGGAGCCTTTTCCTTTTGGAATTCCTTCAACTATGCACAATCTAGTTACCAACATAAAGAATACAGAAAATATACAATAATCAGTACCCAACTCAATTATCAAAAGTTTATTAAAAAATCCACCCTAAGTCCCATAGGGTCAAAACCCAAACTTTATCATAAAAAATATTACACATTACTTGGAAAATCTAAATACCAAGTTGTATAGAAAAACCAGTCTATTTCATTGCTCAAAATTGAGTTTTGTATTCATTCTTGTAACCACCATTTTTTGTTCAAAGCCTTCATATTTTATAAAATAATCATGTTAAAGTGATGAGATATTGATGAAAATGGGTTTAAAATAATTACCCATTTGATATCTTTGAAACTCTTAATTAAACTTTTCCAAAATAGTGTCTCAGAGTTGGGGTATGAAGGAGAAGTATGAAAGAGTTCATGAAAATTCTATTTAAAACATAGCCAGTGAACAATATCTTCATCGTTATCATATTTCCCAACCATGTGATCGCGATGTCGGAGAATTTTTCCTTATCCAGTTGTGGTCTGAAACCAAACATTATATGTAACCATATAACAATAAAACAACAAATAGGAAAGTATCAAAATACTCCGGATGGGCCCTCAGGATTTGTTTAAAATCTCATGAAAACAAGCAATAAATGCAACCATACTAATTTTGATGTTTTGGAATTAAGTGAACCATCAAAACACACGTATGATGTCTCCTTGAACTGATACTCGCTAACGGTCTATTTTTAACTAAAAACATCAAAATAATCAAAATACCCTCGATGCTTATAAAAAATAAAAGAGATCTCATTCTAAATCAAAAATCACCTCCCAAATCCAATAGAATCATCAAATTTTCAATTCGGGCACTCTAATTCTGAATATTGACAAAAGTTAACTATTTTATTTAAAACTCAACTTTATCCCGTCTAATCACCCAAAATCAACATGAATGGGCTAAAATAAAAAAGAAGGTCCTACTAGAAAAAAAATCAATATTCTAGAGTTGATGGGACTGATGGATTTTCATTTTAAAGTCCAAATTCCAAATGATCCCTAGAGTTCCATATTCATACTTTAAAGCATTTAAACTCAAAATTTCCAAAATCATACTCAAAACTCATTCTGTTCTTGAACCAACCATGAAATTAAAATTAATTTGGCATAAATCAACTATAAGAAGGGTAAAATAGTCAAAATGCATAGAAAATGGGAAAATGACCTTGAGAGTCATTACACTTCAAATCTTTGTTTCATGGCCATGCATGAAACTAATGAGGTAAAAACTCCTGTAGTCGTCTCAAAGATTTATCTGATTTACCTAAATAGGATTTAAAATGTATTTAGAAAGATTTTAAGATACTTTCAAAAGAAAAAAAAGGATCTTGAAATAAAAGAAAGTGAAGGACCCACGACAAAGTTCTCCTTGAGAAAAGATTTTTCTAAACATAAAACCCAAATAGACTGCAATAAAATGTCTATAAAAAAGTATTCACTGAAAGGAGCCTCAAATAATTTTGATCATAACTACTGCTATACTGGTAATTATTTTTTTTTTAAAATATGTGCCTGCTAGAAATGATCAAATCTGCAAGCGTATCCCACACTCTTGATACTATTGTAGATTATGTGGTCATAAATATATTAACTGCAAATTTCATCACTCCTTATAAAAAAACTGAATATGAAGACCCATAGATGATTGTGTTCTTTCTAACCAAGAAGGACCCAATGCTTGGGTACCTAAGAAAAAATAATTATGCGGTTGCAGGATCATCTCTACAGGAAGAATAGTTGCAAGACTAAAAATATCTTGATCTAAGACGTTTGCTAAAGAATCAGTCATTGACACGATATTCTTAAATTAATCTTGTGAAAATACAATTATCTATCTTGTGTAATTCTTAACCTATTCATATATGTGTCTTCAATTGTAATATAAGAAAATAACTGAATGTCTCATAAGAGAAGTTTTATAGAAGATATTATATACATGACTTGAATCAATTCCTTAAGATCATCGGGGAAAAAGTCGGTTGATAAATTAGAGAAGTCAACTAAGAGAAAGACTAAGCCTTCTCTAATAAAGATGATAATTCATGCAAGGCAAACAAGTAATACCCTGGTCTGATAGCATGATTTATTCAAGCAAGAATAGTAAGACTATGTTAACTCAAAGGTTTGTAAAGCTTTCTATTATTCTTGCTATATTTTGAGAAAATATTCTTGGTTTTTCAGATACTGGTTATTTTAATAAGGCACCCTAGAATGTCAATATCTCCTACTATTAAATATTGACTATTAATACATTGATGCATAAAAATTCTTGGTTTAATTATTTATTTTCTTAACATGGTAAATAACTCTTAATATTCTATTCCCAATAATTTTATAATGGCCAAAACCTCTGCAATAATTATGTATCTTCTAAGTTCTGATAACGTATTCTCCTGATCTTTGTCTTCTCTATGTGACACTTTATTGAAATGGTATGATGACTTTTTACCTAAATTGACACCTCTCTTCCTCTTCCTTTGCCATTTTTTAAACTCAAACCTCTTTCATTTCTCTTCACACTTTACTCAAACTGTCTCTCCAAAATGTCTTCCTTCTACCAAAAATCTTCAACTTACTACTCCAATAGATCAGACTCTTTATAAAAATAGCTCCGTTCTTGGAAAAGTTGATTTTAGTTTTCAAATAGTCTTCTAGAATCCCTCTCAGGAGAATCTATAAGATACTCTACTAAACAAACCCAATCTACATGGTGAGATAATCAGTTAAGAGTTTCTATCATATATCAAATGCAATGTCCGTGAGTTCTTTGACTTTCAAGGTTGGGTAAAACTCTTTGATACCTTCCCTCTCTACACTTATGAATCCCTTGTTAAAATTTTCTATGCTAATATTCATCCTTTAGGGGAAGATGACTTTGAAACAATGGTGTGTGGAAAATAAATCTTTATCAATAGTACCATTTTGGTAGAATCTTCAGGGAAAACTATTTTGATCTCTCTATTCTTTACAAAGATGAATGGACATCTGAATTAGATGGTATCCGTGATCAGGCTAAAAAGTTATTGTCTCTAGGAGACTCCTTTTCTGGTTATGATATGTCTTTTGAACAAAATTTCACCTCACATATTGTTGCCACCATTCTTTTACTAAGGAAAGAATACTATTCAAAGTTATCTACCCTAGACATTCTGATGACTTATTTTCTTGCTACTAAATGTCTATTCTGGTTATCATCTTTAATAATCTATAAAATGATTATTTTCTACGGTGAATCTCCAAATCTTTCCTATGGAATGATCATATCTCTCATTTTAAGTATAACAAGCTGGATATCATCAATGTTCCAAAACTGATGTTATACTCTTTTATTTTTCACAATCCTTGAAGAGCAGGGGATATGTCTGTTTAGGAGATAAATGGGTTGCAAAAGATGAAGTCACTTTCATTCTCAAACCTTCATCTTAAATATCTCCCTCATAGTCATCCAACTTCTTGCACAAATTTACCAATCTTCAATTGAATTTAACTATCCTGCAAGTGAAGATGAAGTCTCTAATGAATGATTTTACAGCTATAAATGAGAAGATTAATTTTATTCATAATATTATTGGAGGATAGATTTTAGGAAATTTGTATCTTTTTATTTTGTATAAAGTTATCTATAATTAAAATATTTTAGTACAATGTTTCTAGTCTTTGTATTCTTTTTAATGGATGCAAGGAGAGAAATATATTTGTATATGCCATTATATGTGTGCCTTACAATTCTTATACATGAAAGCATAAATACAGGGGAGAATTCTAAATCGTCTACAAGAAAAGGCCTGGATATATGGAGTGTAAAGAAGAAGGAATTATTGTTGTCATCCATCAAAAAAGGGGAGATTGTTAGTGTTAATTTCAATGAATGGAAACAATATTGCAGGAAATTTTATGGAATACTCGAAAAGGGATAAAAGAATAGTTGTTCATCAAGCCTTACCAAGATAGTCCTTAAATAACACATCTTGCAAGGATAAAAGGACTATATAGGGAACTAATGACTGCATTGAAAGAAATTAGTACTGCATTAGAAGATGCTGATTATAAAAATGCACAAGTTACTAATAACAAACTTTGATGAGAATAAAAATCATTGGTTGTTGGAAGCACTCAACAATCAGAAAAGTAAAAATGTCATCAATATGACTCTCCCTTATTCTTGTAAAGAGCCCACGATATTAAACTCTTTCCGAGGATCATTTCCCTTGGGTTTTTCCGACGGGTAGTTCCTAATCTATATAAGAAACTAGTCTTTAAGAGGATAGGCATGCTCTATAAGTCCTCAACTATTTCTTTCTTTGTTCTACTTTCACCAAGCATTTTAACTCCTAGTGTTTTATTGTGTATATAAAAAAGAGAGGAAGAGAAACTCAAGTAAGGCATATCATCAAAAACAAAAAAATGTACGTTGAGTTCTTGCATATGCTAAGTAAGAATTATAATGTTGAGTTCTTATGTAAGGTTAGCTGATTTTTTATTATACGTTGAGCTCTTGTATATGCTCATTAAGATCTAGATACACGTTGAGTACTTCTGTAGTGTTGGAAATATTATGAGATTGAGCTCTTGTGTAGGCTTAATAATTTGTGTAACCATTGTAACACTGAGTTATTGGATACTTGGTTGTATTGTAATCAAGAAAGATAGTGGAACTCCTTTGAAAGGGACCTAGATTAAGGCTTATATTGAGCCCCAAATAATAGAATATCATGTGTACATTTCTCTTTCTGCACTGTATTTACATTGAATATTCATTAAAATTCAATAACAGTTGATTGAGTCTATGAGACGATTGAATAAAAGAAGAAAAATTAGCAATTCACCACCCTCCTTGCACTTGCACTTTCCATGTAGTTTCTTTGATGTGATGGAGCATCTTCTCAAAATCAAACTAAGAGCATTCATTCAAGGGTGATACTGATTTATTTTTTCTTATGGATTTAGTTATTTTAATTAAATTATTACTAAGTAGTAATATGTAATTATATAGGACTAACTCATATCTTGATGGTGTTTACCACCCCCCAGTAGACAAGACCAACCCCTCAACCTGGAGCGGAAAGCAATGGGCTAATAACAGATAAACCAATATTAAATACAACAATACAAGGTAGAACGATGGAAATTTATATAGCAACAAAATATAAAACACCTCCCAAGACTGGTGAATCTGAAAAATGGAGCAATCTACATTAGAGTATCCAAAAGATAATATATACAACTTGCTCAACAGGAGGTAAATATAAGACCAGTCATCCCTGAATAGGATAAGGTACAAAACCAACACAGCTAGCGAACAGGCTTAGCCCAAACACTGATCTCCGAAATTACTTACTCCTCTAACTAGCATGATCACGTCTCATGTGAAGGCCCACGCTAGTATCTGCACCATGAAAATAGTACAGAAGTATAGCATGAGTACCAAATTACAAGGTACACAGTACTCATCATCGGTCACTGGGTTCAAATCAAATATAAGTAAGAACATCGAGTAAATGAATTAGGTCAGAAAAAGAAAGTAAAACAATACAAAAATTAAGTTATCACGGTAAGAAAGTGACTAAAAGTAAATAACGTAGGTCACGAGCCCATATAAGCATACTTGGTAACCATCTCAATTCAATCAATGGGTGGGACAAGCACAACTAAGGGGAAAAAGCATATAAGTAGAATAGAAAGCAAGTATTAGAAAAAATCCAAAGGTGCCCCATCCCACTAGTTGATACATCAAACACAAACAAATACTCCATGACTCCCACTAAAGCCCAGTGAGCACAAACACGTAAGAATGAATGCATTGGGGTGCTAGAAATTAAATTTGAGCAGTGCCATCAAAGGGGTATGCACCTCGAAGGTTGCTCCACCTCAGTACCAACAAATGGTCTGCACCTCAGAGGTCGCTCCACCTCAATACCAACAAAAGGGGTCCGCACCACAGAGGTCGCTCCACCTCAATAACAACTCGTGGTCGACATGCGCCAAGGCTAGGACAAGAACTCATCCAAAAACTAGGGGACTCCGCCTCACAAGTGCAAAATTTGAGTAGACATATATACATGCATCCTCTGTTATTATCGAAAACTTCTTTTCACCTTTTATATCCGAAAATAACATCATACCATAAGGTGGTCGTGGCATACGTATAAGTACAAGAAAATCCATGTTTCCTTAGTTATTAAGCTGAGAAAAACCTTCGGTTTTAATTAACTATTTTGGGAATATAAAGCTAACAAAGCCCCGGGACGCGCCCATGCTCAATTACTAGATCCCATGATGTATAATCCATGATGCAGGTCAATTAAAGCAAATAAGAAAGGCCACCATACACAATCTAAGTACATAACTTTCCCAAGTAACTACTAAGTATCCTTGTATCAGTAATATTATCACATAGTCACTCCCAGCAGACCGGCCATGCTAAACACAGCCTACAGCTAATGACGAGCCCTACGGGCCTCAAAAGGTAAACAAGCACAAATAAATAAAAAGAAAGATGCATCAACTACTAAACCATCCCACCGACTAGCTGGAAAACCTAGCATTCAACAAGAACCTAGTCTAAAGAAAAGGAAAACCTAACCTACATGGACGCCAACAAAAAGCTCCTACAAGTCGTGTGCACAGCCCGAAGAGCTTTAGAATCACCCAACGCGGCTTAAAAATAGAAAATTAAGGATATGAGAGTCAAAAGAGAAAGAATGACAGCCATATTGTATAATGAAACTTAGGTCAAA
Organism: Withania somnifera; assembly: GCA_039654485.1. Taxonomy (NCBI): domain Eukaryota; kingdom Viridiplantae; phylum Streptophyta; class Magnoliopsida; order Solanales; family Solanaceae; genus Withania; species Withania somnifera. The sequence goes on along the minus strand of JBDJHY010472216.1, from coordinate 3,371 downwards.
ATCTGGGACTAAAAACAGGCTCGTAGGCCCCACAATTCAAAAAAATAAACCAGGGTCCCAACGCGTAGAGCCCAACACGGCGAGCGTGTGGTACAAAATTAAGGTTGAAACGACAAAGGAACGAGGAGGAAATCAGGTTAATAAGTAAGGAAAATAAAATCTTTACAAAATACTAAAAGGGAAGAAAAGGACGAGAATTACCCTGGAAAATGTTACACCAAGAACTCACACCACCTCCCACGAGACTCCCCACCAGCTCAAAACACCTTAAAAAGCTCTAAGAGCTCTTAACTCTGGTGAACAAAATGGGTGAAAAAGATGGAATTTAGTTTATATAGGTGCAGATGCTCTTCATCGCTATTGCATCAAAGAGGCTCGCGAGCGCGACCTGGCGAGGCCTGACTCATCACGGTCGTATAGACATGTATCGCGATTGTAATGGAAAAAATATCAGAGGGACGTGATCACATCTAAGAGAACCATGATTGCACTGAAAAGGAAAACCCACACTACATGATCGCGCTCCCTACCTCTGCGACCACGCTGAATAGGGACCCTACACCTATGTGATCGTGACCAAAAGCCATGTGATCGCATAGAAGGAATTGTGCTTGCAATTTGATAGAAAACCTGTAGTTATTCTTGCAACATTCAAAAGGTCCAAACAGGGGCTCAAAATGGAATCAAGCATAGATTTAAACAAACAAAAAATGCACGCAACCTGGAAATAACATTCCTTACCAAACAAAATCTTCAAAGTGGCCAATAGAGGTTGTTTGAGGAAAGAGAACCCCTAAACTCAAAGAAACTCAAAAGAGGAGATTTCCAAACTTCCAAAAAAGTCCCAAAATAAGCCTGTACACCTTGGGAAGCAAATTAACAACCCTACTAGATCAATATTAATATTCCGAAGCTAATGGAAGGGTCAAAATTTTGATTTGATGCTTCGCTCACCTAAAGACCACCCATACTCCAAAATGAGCTTTGGTTGAACTAAATTTCCACAAAATAGCTCAGACTCAATACATAAAACCCAGGACACGAACTTAAGGTCCATCTAGACCAAACTCGGTATTCCAAAGCTAATGGAACTGTAGAAATTCAATATTGAGCACATTTAGTACAAATTCACTGTCGAGTTCCATTATTTCAAAACTAAAACTTCAAAATAAAAAACCTGAGATAGCAGGAAAACGAGCTACCAGGGCACCGAACTAGCGGTCCCAGCAAGTCATAAATAACTTGGGGAAACTACCAGATGGCTCTAAAAACTGAAAAGGCAAAAAGCAAGAATATTAACCGAATAGGTAATTGCAACATCTACCACTAAATTGGACTTTCGTCCTTGAAAGTCAAAGAAGGATAGTACTTGAAAACTCTATCTTGTTGGGGCATATTGGGCTTGTATACCCCTTCTATACCCCTTCTATACCTTATGCAACCTACAAACACACAACAATATTCGAGAAACTTCCACCATTAGAACCCCTTTGGTCCCAGCTAACGAACAACATTTTAACACAGCCACTAGCTAAACTCTCAGGATAACACACCCTCAAATATAACAACCTCACTCGAACACACCCCAAGATCTAGAGAACAACCAGAAGTCAAGGAGAAATCACACCGACAAGCCACAAAAACTGACTAGAAATAGCAAAATAAAATCAAATCCCCAAAGGAACATATAAGGAAACCACTCACGCAATCCATAACTAAACAGAGCACAACTACCCACTTGAACCACAACACTCCTTAACCCTCGTACTCCCAACTCCAAAAGGTGAAAGGACATATTAAGAAAGGAAATAACAAGGAAGCAAGGAACACAAGGGATAAGGGGTAGAAAACCCAATCTCCAGGTCCACGAGTAAAACAAAACCCAAACCGATAAGTGTCCAAAAGGACCCACCATACCTCATGGGAGATACACCGGGCACCGCTAAGGCAACAGTCATTGAGAATGACCCAACATTGCATAAAAGCAAGGAACTAGCCTCCTGCATAAAAAAACACAACCTAGCCAAAAACACATAGCACTCACCCTAATCGACCCACATGTCATGACATCGCATTGGCAACGCACATAGCCTAACAACCCATTCACCACTAGGATTTGGCCCACAGGCATACCAATACTTAACCACGAGTATAAACTCATAGGGCATAAATAGAGAAACACAGAAAATACAGAAAATCATAAGTCATAATAGATCAAACCAAAAATCTATAGCTAAAATACATACTAGGAACATCATCATCACCTCTGAGGCTCCCACCTCGGCCCTATTTCGGAGCACACATAACTGTTGACAGGCCACACCCTAGCGGTCCCCTACTTTATCTCTCTTACCCATACCCTTATACCTCTAACCACTCTAATCGGTGGTGCTTCTGAAGTGGCCACACTAGAGATGGTGCCCGAGCATCCCCACACCATTTGACGTTCCCTGGCAAAATAGCCTAGATTCTTACACTCATAGAAACCCTCTATGGAATGATCTTTGGAAGAACCTGGGGAAGTCTATTGGAAAGTGTACTACCTTCCATACTCAAAACACCTTCCCTCAACTCGGGCCTGACCACAGACCTCAACATGCCTATGCGAACCTGAACCTTAGCCCCTAGCGGACTGACTACTCAACTCTTTGAAGGAAATAGGACCCCAACATACCTAGATAAGTCAAGGAAATGGTCCTCGTACTCTGAAACCATTATAGACCCCTGATGCAATCTTGTGAATTGGCTTGCAATGCCTCATGGGTTTTCCTCGACATAAAATGGGCCATAAAGGCCTCCCTAATTTATCCCAAGTCAATGGGGATGACCCTGGTGGCCTGCGGTCCCTGTACACTTGCCACTTCTGACTAGTGACACCCTCTAGATAATATAAGGTAAAATTATCCCCATGAGTGTCCAAAACCTCTAGGACCTCCAACGCTCCTTACATAAGGAAATAAACTCATGGGGGTCCTGATCTACTGTAATGACCCACTTGGTCATTTATGATGAATACGTGACGTCTTGTATCTTATACCATTTCAGCAGTTTCCCCAAGTCATTTATGACTGGATCCCTGGCGACTCAGTCGAGAAATATCTGAAATTCCATGTTTTAGCGCCTAAAGTTAAGTATTCATTGACCAAAGTTAACTTTCCTTCAAGACGACCTCGGAATTAAATTACGAAAACTCCATTAGCTCTGGAATGCCAAACAAAGTTAATATTGACCTTAAGTTTGTGTTTTGGAGGTTTAGTTTGCAAGTTATGAGAATTTGTGGAATTTGTTTAAGTTTTAGCCTAAAATGGAGCTTGTGTGGAAACTCGATGTTTGTACTGTCGGATTGGAATTATGACACTTCCAACAGCTTT
>JBDJHY010472109.1:0-17462 GCA_039654485.1 Withania somnifera | reverse complement strand
TGAAGACGAGAAGCTACTTGAAGAGGGAAGAATCAAATCCAAAGAAAAATAAGAAATCATTTGGAAGTTGGGGGTTTTGGAGAGTTTGTAACCGTTTGGGAAAAGTCTTGTAGCAATAGTATCCATGGAATCAACCTTGGCTTAGCTTCCTTTTTGTTGAACAAATATCGAATAGCCGCATGATCAGTGTACACGATAACTTTAGTACCTACTAGGTAGGCTTTAAATTTATCAAATGCGTACACTAATGCCAACATCTCCTTTTTAGTAACAGTGAAGTTCATTTGCGTGCTATCAAATACCTTGCTGGCATAGTATATAGATCGAAAGATTTTTTCCTTCGTCTGCCCCAGTACTGCTCCCACAACTGTATCGCTTTCATCATACATTAGCTCAAAGGGCATATCCCAATCAGGTGTAATTAGAATCAGAGCCTTTGTCAAATTTTTCTTCAATTGATTGAAGATATGCAAGCAGTCAGTTGAGAATTCAAATTGCACTTCCTTTTCTAGTAATCTGCATAAGGGTCGAGAGATTTTTGAGAAATCCCAAATAAACTTTCTATTATATACAGCATTTCTCAGAAAACTCCGCACACCCTTAACTGTGACAAGATGTGGAAAGTTTTTAGATCACATCAGTTTTTTCCTTATCAACTTCCAAGACTTCTTTAGACACCTTGTGCCCGAGAACAATACCCTCCTTCACAGAAAGTGACACTTCTCCCTGTTTAATACTAGAGTGTTTCTTCACATCTCTGTAATAGTCTATCAAGATTGTTTAAACACACCTCAAATGAACTGCAATAGGCCAAAAAATCATCCATAAAAACCTTTACAAAATTATCTACCATTTCACTAAAAATGGCCATCATACACCACTGAAAAGTGGCTGGTGCATTGCACAACCCAAGGACATACACCTAAAAGCATAAGTGCCAAACGGGCATGTGAATGTGGTCTTCTCCTAATCTTCGGGTGCTATAGAAATTTGGTTATAACCATAATACCCATTCAGGAATAAAAAATAATCTTGACCTGCAAGTTTGTCAAGCATCTGATCCATATATGGTATCGGATAATGATTCTTGTGGGTTGCTTCATTCAATTCATGATAGTCTGTGTATATTCTCTACCTAGTAATTGTGCGGGTTGACACTAATTCATTCTTTTCATTTATCACCACAGTCATACCTCCCTTTTTAGGGACACATTGCACTTGACTTACCCACTTGCTGTTAGATATGGGAAAAATAATTTCGGCATCTAGCTACTTAATCACCTCTTTTCTAACCACTTTTTTCATTGGTGGATTGAGTCTATACTGCGGTTGTACTTTCGATTTATAGTCCTCCTCCATCAATATTTTGTGCATGCAAAAGTCAAGGCTAATAACTCGGATATTAGACATTTGCCATCCAATAGCCTGCTTTCTCTTCTTCAATACTTCCAATCCTTTATTCACCTATGCCTCAGACAATTCGGCTGCAAGTATCACCGGCAAAGTTTCATGATCATCCAAGAAAGCATACCTCAAATGGCTTGGCAAAGCTTTTAACTCCAAGTTAGGAGCTTTTTCAATAAATGGTGGCACCGATGGTCCCAACGACCTCTCAAGTGATTCGTACCTTTTATAGTGAGTGTACACGTTGGCGAGTTCTAATACTTGGATCATTTTATAGCTTCAACATCTTCTTTTGTGCTTTGACCCATGATTTCCCTTACAAGCGGATCATTACTAACTTGTACAACCATCTCCTGGTCTATATCATACACAATGACTGCTGATAACTCCTCATATATTGTGGGCAACTTAAGGGCTTTGTATACCTCAAACTCTTCAACTTTATCATGGGCCCCCATGGTTAGTCGTTCGGTTGCCACATCAATCAGTGCAATCCTCGTGGTTAAAAATGGACACTCCAAAATAAATGGGACTTCTGGATTAGGCTCAAAATCCAAAACAACAAAATCCACAGGGAAGATCAAGGATTCCACTTGTACCAATACATCCTCCACTATGCTAAGAGGTCTCGCTAAAGATCTGTCTACCAACTTAAGAATGATGGTAGTGGAGTTTGAAGTGTCCAAACCCATCTTCCTGAAATAACAAGTCGGCATGAGATTTATACTCATACCCAAATCACACAACCCCCATACAGTCAGATTCTAGCCAAAAGTCATTTTGATGGTGAAAGATTCTGGCCAATAGTCATTTTGATGGTAAAACTTCCCGGATCTTTCTGCTTTGTAGGCATCCTATTCTGGATGTGTAATGTGCACTCTTGAGTAAGAGCCACAGTAGAATACACAATAATGCGATCTTTATTTGACACAATGTCTTTCACATACTTGGCATATTTTGGAATTTCTTACAATATATCAATTAGAGGCAAGTTAATGTGAACTTTCCACAATAGCTCCTTGAACTTTTGAAAGCCTTCTTCCTCTATTTTCTTCTTTAGACTCTAAGGAAAAGGTGGTGGAGGCCTCACAATAGTTTTTCACTACTAGAATCTGGACCCTGGATGTTACCATTGGTCATCTACCACTGTTGCTTTCTTGATTTGCCTTTCTATGCATTAGTTCATGCAACTACACCCCTCTTCTGGTTGTGAGTGCATTCAACTGCTTTGGGTTATGATCTTTGTTGCTAGGTAGACCCCCAGGGTCTTTTATTTTTCGACATAGCCAATTGTCCCACTTGTCTTTCTCGCTGTTGTGTAGCCAGTTGCTGGTTCTTTACATATGCTTCTAAACTTTCTAGTCTCTTATTGTCACGTGACTTCCCCTCAATAGGATTTTTAGTAACACTTCTGTTTTATTACTAGGTTGCCCATTTTTTGATTGCTCATAGTTCTATTAATTAAATTTCTATCCCTGTTCCTGGTTACATTGTTGATTACTATAAGTGCCGGAACTTTACTGTTGTGGTTGATTTTGATTTCCACCCTATTGAGAAGTTAGGGTGGTTCCTCCAATTTGCGTTATATGAATTCCCATAATAATTGTTGCCCTTGGCCTCTCTGTGCACTACCTAGGAAGTTCACCGAATTGGGGTTGGCTCCACATACATCAGGCGTATGGTCACCCCCCATATGCTCACACCACCCTTGGTCCGTGATTGAACTACATTAACTGTAGCCTACTGTTTTTGTTGTCCAAATGTTTGTACAAACATACTATGAAGGGATGAAATTATCACCGATACTATTGTAATGGCATCTAACTCCATCACACCAGCAGTATTCTTCTTAGCAATAGTTCTTGACATGTTACCATTCCAATCAGGATTACCAGTGGCAAGCCTATTCAGCAATATGTATATCTCTTCATAAGTGCGCTCTAAAGCCTAGCCCCCAACTGCTGAATCTAGCAATATTTTGGAGTTCAGTTCAAGGGCCTCAATAAAAGTATACAGTAACACTTCATTGGATTACTGGTGATGTGGACAATTTTGGTGCAAAGTTTTGAATCTCTCCTATGCTTGATATAATTCTCTCCCGAATTTTTCCTAAAGCTTAGTATTTCACTTCAGAATCAAATCAAGAACTACCTTACCAGATCCTCCTATGAAATAATAGAGTTTTATAGTTCTACAGATAGCCATCTTTTTGATTCCCCGAATAATGAGAAGGGGAATAGTGTAAGTCTCACACAATCTAATGAAACTTTTGTGGGAAATATATGTGTCACTGATCTCTAAAAAGTTTTGGATATGTTATTGTGGATCCTCATGTGCGAGACCGGTGAACTCTCTGCTTGTGTGCAATAGTTACACCATATTTTGTTTAAGCTCAAATCTACACCTAGGTGCGGGCTTTTGAATAGCAGAGGTAGCATTGGTGGCCTTAGGAATGGCCACCTCACGTACTGACCTTGGTGCTTCCGTCTTTGCAGGCACCACTATATTTGGTTGCTCCAGTTGGACTTGTGAACCAGAGTGAGGGAATACCCTTATTCTGCGATGATGCTGAATAAATCGTTCTGGCTCATACAATGGTTCCACCAAGGTTCTGTCCCATACCAGATTAAATCTTATAACACCTGCGAAGAATTGAAAAGGCTAAGATCAACTTGTTAACAATTGCACAATAAAAATTTTCTTATATAAATCATAAGCTAACTAATTTCCAAGTGCCCGACAATGGCGTCAAAAACTTATTGTCTCCCTAGCACATGCAAGTGTACGTAGTCATACGAGTAATATAATGGCTCTTCTGAGCTGAATGTTGAACCTACAGGGACTTGGAATTATGAATTAGTTTGCTAAGTGATTCGTATAAGGACTTACTATGTATAGTGCAATTGGATAGAACAAGTTAAGAGTTTGGAGATTTGTATAAATCTAAATTAACTAAAAGGAAAGAAGTGAGAACTGGAGTAAAACAATCAAGGTAGATCAATATGAGTAACTGTTCCAGGGCTGTGGCGTTACACACACATACACATATAGACTTGACTTCAATAAAGACACTTGTTCCATTGATTGTTGATTTAGGGGTTAAAGTTATGACTAGGGATTGATAGCCCTCTAGTCACTAATTACTTAAGCAACAACTACTTTGATCGGCATGTGTTTTTTAACTCTCATAAAGGCATTAGCGCTTTCTTCCCTATTTAAACCAAGTGAAGCACTAAGTACACGATTAGTTCTTAGTCACTAGTTATGTTATTAATCTCAATTAAGGTTACCAATATAAGCACACACCTACTACTCCCAATCACTCATAAGATTATTGCATTCAATAACCGTATCAAGCCTAAAGTTGATTCTAATAGTGGACAATAATTAGAAACGCAGTTATTATAGAGTAGAAGAACAATCAGTTATCCGAAATAAATATTTTATATCAAATCATGTCCATAAATGGTGTGTTAAGAATAAGCCCCGGAACAAGGGTGTTTATCCAATACAACGCATATTCAATTCAAAAAAAAATAATTAAACAATACCGTACGAGAATTGAATGGGAAGATTCACCCTATTTGCTTGTATATGTCTCTTGACTTGTGGTGTTTTTCCCCCAAGTGCTAACCCTTTCTCTCTAATATAATTTTGATAAGAATAATGATAATGTTGATCCCTGAAACTGCCTCAAAACACCTTTTAAGGCTTACATGGGTCCTTGGGTGAAAAGGTAAAATTTCCCTTATTAAACCGATTCAGAAAAGTCTTTCAGCCGCCGTCAAAACAAAGGGGATCACAATATTAATGACATCATGATCTCTATCATGATGGACCCTTCATCACAACATTATCACTATCGTGATGAGGGTCAGTTTCCTGCACTCTGGCCTGCTCCTGCTAGCTTTCTTTCCCTCTTTTTCTATATCCTCCAAGTTCCCAATAACTCGGTAAACATGCTAATCACATTGGTTAGTGGTGCTTACACACAATATCTACTAAAATATCCACATGTCATGCAAATATCCTTAAAACAAAGACAATTTATAAGAATTAGGTGGCTATATGGCAGGTAAAACTGCCTAAGATCAGTTATTGTGCATCTTGGGCCTTTCAAAGGTTGGAATGATCTTTTGGTGATTGGAGCCTGTTACACCTATTCTACTTTACCTTTTGTCAAGGTGTATTTATGAGATAGTTGTGTTTTCTTTACTTTTAAATTTGTTGTACTTATATTTTGATACTTGTACTTAGAGGCATATTTTACTGGACGCCAAATTTAGGGGTTTAAGTTTGTTTTTGTAATTCTCCTTTCCTTTTACTATACTTGTTTCGGTATTGAATTGATTTGCCTAAAATGGGATCATAGGTTTCTTGATGAACTGAGAACTTGTACCATGACAAAAAAGGTGAGTGCATGCTCTTTTTCCTTATATGACAATATTGTGCAAAGAGAATAAGTTCTTGACCTTGGTTGGTACCAAAAATTAGTTGTTCATGAAAAATTCTCACTTGATTCTTTTTCAATCGATATTGAGTTTGAAGTAATCCTCATAGGTTGAAGTGGTACCTCAAACATACCTAAGTATCGATAAGATTTGTTCATATTACTTCAAAAAAATTTAAATTATACCTCTCCTCATGTTTTAAGTAACGTCTCCTCATGTTTTAAGGTTTGTTCGTATTACTTTAAAAAAAGATTTTAAATTATACCTCTCCTCATGTTTTAAGTACCCTCGCCACAAATAAATTCCTATTCCACACACACCTTTGAAGTATTTAACTTGAGGACATTTTCAAAATATGCTCATACTAAAAAGAAAGTTCAATTCGCATAAGTTTGATGTCATAAGCTTGGACCTCATGTAAGTCTACACTAATATGAGAACACTTGGAATGAGATTATGTATGACTTGTTTTTGGCCTGTATCTTAAGCTTGGGGACGGGTAGGATATTTATTTGGGATAAAAGTGACTTAATCCTTCCTTGAGCATTATACTTGACCTATGCTTTTGGTAATTTTTACGCCTTTGGTGGTTGAAATTTTTTGATGTCCCTTTTTTATTTAGACTTGTTTGAGTCCTTACTTGATGGAGCCTTTTTCTATTTATTCGATCTTTTGAAGTTCTTCCGTTTTTATTGGAGTGTTTTTTCTCTTTAGTTAGAATTTCTCCTTGCCTTGATCTTGTGAGGAGGATTTGGTTCTTTATTTTCATTTCAAGTTGTTTTGCATCTTTAATTTTTAGGGACTTTGCATTTTGTTACTTTGGCAACACTGTACTTGAATCTATTTTCCTAATATGCACGTCTTTAGTTTGCTCAAGAAAGTCGGGCCAAGAAAGGGATAGTGTGTAAGCACTCAGAATGGTATTAGATAAGATGTAGTCGTCCAAAGAAACAACTTTAGACTTAAAATAGGAAATACTAAGTATTAATGTTATTTGGTAGGCTCAATTAGTTCAAATAAAGCCTAGGATTCTTTATAAATCAAATATTACTTAGGGTTTTGCCTCAATAAACATTCAAACCAAGTTCTAGATCAACAAAGCAATGTAATTGAACTTAGTCTAAAAACTTCCCGCACAATGCATATGAAATAACGAGGTCGGTTTTATTCTTATCTCGAATCATGCAACAAAATATTTTCAGTGTAACAAAAGTTTGATTGAGAGGTATCAAAAGAACCTATAGTTCGCCACAATATCAATTCTTTCTTTCTTTTTCATTTATGCTCTTTTAACTATGATGTCACCAACCAAGTCAAAAATATGATTCTACAAATTTGTACCCTTTTATTTTTTAACAAAGGGGTAAAACAAATATATTTTTTTATTGTTTTTCTTGAGAATAAAAATAATTTTTTTTAATTTTTTTTTTTTGAATAAGGACCACTGAACCCGAGGAGGGTTGCCTACATATTCCAACCCAAGAGAGGAGAATCAGGTGTGAGTAGTTCGTATAGTTTAGTTAAAACTCACAAAAACAAAAACTATCTAAAAGAGTAACTAAATATTTTCTTTTTGAAATACAAAAAGAAATTTTTTTTCAAGCTCTTCTTTTCTTCCTTTATTACGAGATCCGGAAGTAGAAAGAAGTTGTATCGGAAAGGTGGGTTAGTCGCCTAATGTTTGCGCTGTGTGAGTTCTAGCTAGGAAGCAAGTGCCGCAAAGGGTTGACAGGGCAGCTCGGAAGAAAATCAAATATATCTTACCAAATATAAGAATTATGCACAAAAATTAATGTACGGTTCAGCCAAACTAGAAGTGATTCCTTGTAAATCTAACATATGTTGATATCTTAAACCATAGAATGTCTACTATTTGTTCGCAAAAAATTGTTGTGCTTTCCTAATATCTTGTAGGAACCTATTATGTTTTCTAAACTTCTTTGAAAATTGTGTATTCTATTGATATTTTAGAAGAACCATGCATCAAATTATCACCCATTTTATAGCCGGATGATTGTTTTTAGCAAATGATCAGAAATGAGAAAGGCCAAATAGTTATGAAAAACTAATAATAATATAATGGAGAAGAGTGAGTGTATCGTCAAATAGTCCCTTACATGGTCATTCTGAATGTGTATTTGCATCTTGTGGCATATTGAGATTTAATCATGGTATGATTTTTATAACCTTCCTCAAAATTCTACCTCAGTTAAATGCTTCAAATTAGATCTCGATATGTTGATACAAGATTTTGATACTGATGGAATTTTTGAGATCTCCTTAAAATTTCTATTTCAGTTGAACCTTCGGATATTTTCAAACTCTAATTACTAAAAAATAATTTTTTTTAGAATTCTTTAGATCCTCTCTTCTACCCCAGTTTTCATTATAAAGGATGAGAATCTTATGGGGAATGCAACCGAATAGTTGTGAAATCTATATACATTAAAGCAGGAATTGGGCTAAACATAATTCCAATATTGTGATTGGTAAATTGGAGATTGTCCCGATTTGGAGTGACAATAATTGACAAAATAAATAAGAATAAACATGTTCAAAATTTGTATAATGAGACACTTTGACCTAAAAGACAAAAGTTTGAACACTAGATATATTCTTGGATGATAAAAAATTGAAATAGTTTGAACAAAATAATTTTCTGAAATGTATTTTGTAAAATGATGGTGTTTGATATTCGAGGTTGACTCCAAATTACGTGACTTTTGCGTTAAATTTGACCTTGATTGGGTTAAATAAAATTAATTTTCTTTTTAAAGAAAATAAAATGAATGAAGTGGTCAACGTGAATTGGAATGATGAATTGGATATTTTATTGGAATACATAAATCGGGTGATTTTAACAAGGATAAGCTTTGAAAAGATCTTTAATACAATTCAAATTTTGATTTTATATGCCTAACAATGTTCTAAAACTTTGAAATGAAACAAAGAATAGATCATGCTTGAATTAAAACATGTGTATCAAACCCAATCAAATAAACTTCGATGAAGCAACATTATATAATGTTTAGTTTTTAAAGAATAATATGGTATGTTCAAATATACATGTGACCTTTTTTGTACCAAAGATAATCCTAACTAATTTTGAAGGATATGTATGTGATTTTGTAAGATGTTTCATCATCCCAAAAATATATTATATGAAAATTAATGATGATTCAGATGTAGATACAAAATAAGAAAAAGAGAAGATAAATAATATCAATCTGATACAAGGGAATAAATCCTAAACTAATTGTATCAGAGGGCTTTCATTCCTGAATTTCTCAATGCATTTCATATGAACATCTTTTTTTATTACAACAAAGAGTATTAAATGTAACGACCCATCTCATTGTTATGGTTACTTCCAGGTATTATAGGGCAAGCGTAGTATTGGCAAAAAACTAGTATCGAGTGTTTACAGGGTGCTACCGATAGTATGAGTTAGCGTCGGTTTGTATAACGTTAATAATTAGATAGTGGACTCTTTAGCAACTCATAGCACTTTTTTGAATAAAATCCAAGTTACAAAACTTTGGTAGCATTAATTATCGTGATAAGGTTCAGAATTAATGTCTAAAAATGAGATTGTGTTATAAAATAGGATAATATGAGATATGGAAAAGCTCACTATTTTGGGAGCTTTTTTTCTTCGATAAATATCACTACTTTCCATTACAGCACTTACTGCCACAATAGAGGGTTTACCATTGCAATAATATTTTTACCGATTCCAAAATAATTATTACCCTATTACGGGTTCTATTCCCTTCACAATTCAAAATTGAAAGAGAGAATGAGTATAAGGTTGTATAAAGCTATTTTTACGATTGAGCATCATCGAGGTAAGAATTTTCACCTATTTTTACCAATGTTAATCTTAGAACTAAATAGGTTGTTAGAATTCTTCGATGGTAGGAAATTGTGATGAAAATATAGGCCTGTTAATCGTTGGTCATATGATAGTTTCAATGAGATCCTTGGCCCAATTATAAAGTTAACAATAATGATGTAGAGGAAATGACCTGAATTAATCTAAAACGTGAACTATAGAGGCTTGTATCAAAAAAAGTGCTGATGTTGAGGCTTGAGACCTCTTCCATGGTGTTTCCTCATTTGTTCCTTTATGTTGTGGTAGTTACAACTAGTTTCCTTCAGTGAAAATTACTAATTGTGGATGTGTTCATTAATGACTTTATTGTTATTATCTTGTGGTATTAGTTTCTATTATGATTCATTCGATGATACCTACTCAATACACGTGCCCTCGTATTGATTCCTACTTTTCTTTGTTTTATATTTTATTGAGGCAGCGAGTGTTCCACCATTTAGACTCAATATTTCTCTAACTAGTCTATTATAGTTCGAGATTAAATGTGAGAACTTGATTTCATCTTGCTATGTATCTATTTTAAAAACATCTTGACCATATTTTGGGTAGAGAGACTTGGGTTAGTTTTAAATTTATGGATATTTATACTTGTTATTTCATATTGATATAGATGTCCTTGTTGGAGACTTTTAGGTCATAGGGATTATAATTTATTTATCTCCACAGATATAAAACTGTTACATTGTTATAATTATTTTAAATCATGTAATAGATATAATCTAGTATGATGGGTTGGGGTTTAATGGTTCGCTCACTTTTTCAGAACTTAATGGATGTCACTCACGACCTATGTTGGGTCGTGACAGACTTGTTATCAGAGTGTTAGGTTTGTTGATCTCACCACCCAAGGACAAGTCTAGTAAAGTCTTGCGAAATGGTACTGGGGGCGCCTATACTTTTCTTCAAGAGGCCATGGGACTTAGGAAAATTCTATTCTTCTTTACTTTTAGCTATAACTTAAATCCAATTTGTATCTAGTGAATCCAATTGGTAAATAGTGTACGAAGCTTCTTCAATATTCCTTGATCGTTTGTTGATTGCGACGTGGAAATAGAGGGGGGTGACTTTAAATGAAATTGAATTCAATTTGGTGCAAGTAACTTTATATATAATTTTAATAAATTTAAGCTGTTAAGTTGCATGCATGATTTTCTTCTGTAATCTTCTCATATTTAATTTATTTTTTCTCCTAATTATTCCATCTTCACACCTTTAATTCTAGACATAAAAATACAATATAAAAATAATTTGTAAAATTAATACTCAAAAATACCAAGAAAAATAACATGAGGTAAATAATGATTAAAAATATATATTTTTGTATTCACATCATTCTACAATCTATGGTATCATAACATGCATGCAGCTAACCCATGCCAATAATGACATCAAAGTCTATCATATCCAACTCTATCAAGTCGGTTGAGGTGGCTCTATGAAGAACTGAGATTGAACAGTTTTGAAAAATTCTTTTTGCTATAATTGAGTCACTAATAGGAGTAGAGACGGAAAAAAAAATTCTAGAAGTTGCTCAGGACTCACTCTAAATTTTATAGTTACATGAGTGACACATGATGATGTATCCCTGGATATAAAAGAGTATAAACATCATAAGAGTGAACCTACAACATACTAATGACCATATCAGTAGAACTCTCCTGATCCTAGAAGGAGGATAGTTCATAGAAACGGTTATGACTTTGACCACCACCTGCACTAGAGGTGGCACCTTTCTGACCCTTCCAATCTTCTGGAGCTGCTAATGTTTAGTCCGACATTTTACTCCCAATAGCTATATCCAGTACTGGTACAATCACTAATCTTGTGTCCCTCCTAGACGCATCTTAAACGCCCATCTCTCTTAAGTAAATACTCCCCGAGATGATATTTCCCAAAATTCTTGCACTTGGGATAGAGAGGCCCTTTTTGAACACTGCCCTGCCACTGTGATCTAGACACTTTGTAATTTTGGTCGTTCCAGGGCGTAAGGGATGGTGCACTAGCTAAAGACTGAACGGTCCAGATGACATCTTGTGAAAGAAGGACCAATTCCCACTACCCGATTCTGTTGGATAAACTGTGGAGTAGCAGTCTTAACTCTCTTATTCTTGTTCTCCTCTCCTCTCTCTCCTTCAACTTTTCAATAAGGGTGAGCACTGGACTAAGACCATCCTGGAACTTTCCCAGTCCTATTTGGCAGGTACAGGTATGAGACAAGTTTTTATGTATTGGTTCTGGACCAAGATGAGATCGAAATTTTGTCCTTGTTCATACCGTTGTGGTTCGAAGGCCGAAATTAATTTTTTTTAAAATAACTAGACTTTGGAGAAAATTGGTAACAAACCCAAACAGTTATATAGACGTTTTGCCTCCCCATCCCCCCAACCCCCTAAACTAATTTTTTGTTATAAATATGTTTTCTTCACACATTTTTTCATCAAAGCTTCCATTCTCTCATTTCTTTCTAATTTCTCATTCTTTCTCAATTTTCTACTCTCAATTCTCAAATATCAATTATCAAACTCACAAATTTGCAATTACTTATTTTTGTTATTATTTTTTAGTTGAAGATTAGAAGATTAATTTGGTGGGTTTTGGAGGAGCAATCTTATTCAACTTCAGTTATTTACATATACTTTTATGCAAACGCTTGGTACATTCGTTCCACTCTCTAATATTATTATTTAATTTTCTCATTTATTATTTATCATTTCTTTTGTTGAATTTTTTATGAATTTCTCTAAAGAAAAAAAAGGTTCTAGAAAGAAGGAAAGTACTTCTAATTTTTTTAGGAGGATGATAGATTCTAGTTCTTCTTCACAACAACCTAAAGTTCGTTTAATTAGATTAAACTGATAATTTGACGCATGTAGATGCAACCGATTTGGCTCATATCCAAAATGTACCCATAGAAATTGATATTGATACTCCTATTCCCTATGAAGCTTTTGAAAGAATGTACCATGATTTTGAAGAGGATTTAGATGAATACGTAGAAGTAGACGTAGACATAGATGAAGATTTAGATAAAACACCTACTAGTCCCGCTATGAAAGAGCCAACTCAGGCTCCCGATGAACTTGAGCTTGAGGTTGGAACTAGTCCCCCTTTGTTTCTCAAAGAAAAAAAAGGGGTAAGGATCATGTAGCACGTCCTAGAAAATCACATGTTTGACATTTTTGTGTTTTGAGTAAACAAAAACTATTTCTACTTGTTGCCTCTATATACAAACTTGGGTTAATAATCTGGCAATAGTGAAGGTTCAATAGGGGATGATTGTCTATAGAAGCTATGTATAAATGGGAGTGGCATGAATATTTAGCTAGTCTTGGTCCTGCAATGTCTGCTACAGGTACTCGGCCATTATATGGAGGGTCAATCGCGATTGTATTTTTCCGAACAAGCCTCAAGATTGAATGAGCTCTCTAACTGCTTTTAAAATTTCTTTCACATTTCCCAAAAGTCATTTGATTGCTCATACTCTCCAAAATCTAGGGAGTTCCACTATTCAAATACCTTGTAGATAACTACAATAGATGGAAACCTAAGCAAGTAGCAAATCACAACCCTTGCAAGTTTCTGTATCAAGCTTTTGCCGACAACAACTCTACATTCCAGGTCTCTCGCTATAATCAAATGCAAAGGAAGGTTTGTTTATACTAATACTGACAAAGAGTCCATAATAAAGGTGTCTACTATCTATTCTTAATTCAACACTGTTTCACTATAGTTTTCGAGGCTCGAGAGACCTCGAACGTAATATACGATTAGGACCATTAATATGAAACCTATTTCTAGTATACATGGTGTGGATTGGTAGCATAGGAGCAGTATTAGCTTTGACAGTAGCGGTAGTCCTAGCTGGATGTTCTCTTTGGTGGCATGATTAGAATAGAGAAGTGCACAACACGAGTTAGAGTCAGAAACATAAAGTTAAACTCTATTGCATGAGAAAAGGAACATAAAAAAGTTGACATTTTCTAAATGCTTTGTAGTCTATCCGTTATAAGTGTGGCATAATTCATACCCATACCAAGGACTATACAGAATGTGATTTTCATACATTCCAGGACTTTTGAAATCTATGCTCTTACACCATATTTTCACGCCCCAAGACTGCCCTATGAATGAGGCACGGTGCCTAGAATGATGAATGGCTCTAAGATAATCATGCTAATTGAATACTAAACATAAATTATAATTGCACCATACATAAGAGAAATCTAAAGGAAACAATGAAACAGGTCTGAACATATTAGGATTTTATTAATAAATCCAAGTTTGACAATCTACCATTTTAAACACATATAACACGTTTATTGCACAAAAACCTCTAAAACATAAAGACATCTACCGGGACAGACCCAGCTAGCTCAAACTCTAAAGTAATACAAATGAAATATCCAATGCAAATAATAAAGCAACAATGTGACCCCCGAAGAAATAGGGACTTACCAAAATGTCAAATTTGCAAAAGCCACTGAAGTCTTGTTAGTTGTCTGAGTGTTAAGTGTCATAATCTGCATTTATGAAAAAATATAGTGAAAAATGCATATTACACAAGGAATATACATATAATAATACATAATGCAAAGATAAAAGCATGTCAATAAAATATAATAAATCTTTGTCAAACTCTAGTAAAACGGTCATAAAGAGCATAATTTTTGTATTATTTCTTCAAACAGACAAACATCATTTGAGCACATGACATCCAACATACTAACCCCATGTTGAGAGAGTTCATCAAAACCTTGCCAAGGTAAGAAGGCTACATGGAACTGTAACTGTGATCAATCAGATAGCCTTTTGAGCTCATGTCCTATGCTGGTGAATGTAGTTATGGGATTTGGGGTGTTAGTCTCTACTGAAAAGTAAAAATATTTTTTCATCAACTCGGTGTTGAATAATTCTCCCCAAAACAACATATATCAATAAGATCATAACTTGCAAAGATTTTTCATTATGTAAAAATGGGTGAAAGTCATAATTTTATAAAAAAATTAGTTCTTGCAAGTTCAATATCTTGTCATGTCATGAATTATATCTTTTATATCTATCATAAATATGAATAAAAATCTCTTTTAAAACATTTTCAACTTTAAAAATCAAAATTTAAGACCTTAAAACCATGGGATATGGAGCATGATAATAAAGCTTATGTAAAACATGAGAAAAATCACTAATGATACATAATCGATATTATAAGAATGGAATCATTGTAAGAAACTTCATTTTGTGAACTTAAATCAGAAAACCCTTGCTCGAATATAGTTACTATTTCATAAAATTAGTTTTAGACGTGTGAGTGAAAGAGATCCATCACTAAAAATCCTGCGTACCTTAATCTCAAGAATACAGGAAAAGAACCCTACCTTGAGGATGGGTTTTAAGAATTAATTTCTTGAAAATGTTCGTTTGATTTTCTTGGGAATCCAAGAATTTTGTATGGTGGAATCTTGTTAAGATTTTAATTTTGACGCTAGAATCAGTGGGAATGACTAGAAATTAATAAGGTAGACGTGCCTTGATGTTGGAGGAGAAAGAGGAGAGAAAAATCCAACTTTAGGACTGATGAGAAGGTAAAGTAAGGTGGAAAATACCAAATGAAGAGTTCGCCAAAGGTCAGAGGTTGGTCCACAAAAAATTGTCTTTGGGATACCAACATAGACCTACCTTGAAGATTTTATAGAAATTTGGTGTACGATCTTAGCGGTCGAGGAATGTCTTTGCTGGCTTGCTAGAATTTCTAGTACTGAAATATTTCGGTGAAATAGTCATAACTTTTTACTTCGAATTCGAAATAACGAACGATATAATTTTTTGGAAACTAGACTCGTATATGTTATTACTGGCAGAATATGGTCCACCTTAGTCCTTATATTTTAGGAGATATTCTCAATTGATGAGCCATAAATATTAATTAAGTGAACACTAAGTCAGTAGAAAAGCTTTGAAATTAACTTAGCACTCGAGGTTTCTAAAGACTCTAAATCATATCCAACACTCTTCATATACTTAAGAAATGACATTAACACATAGTTTCAAGTAAAAACTTATTGGGTCTTATTGGGTTCATGTCTAACCATATATATAGAACGGTTTAAATCTTAGTCACAAAAGTTATGGGTGTTATAGATTATAAATGGTAGGAGAGGTGATTGTTTTACTTGTTATTATCAGAGATGGCAATGTGGGGGTTTGGATGGAAAAGAGATTAAGGGATATGGGTGGTGTTTCATTTTTCTTTCTTTTCACCAAAAATGAAATATTTCTAGTGGGGTGTTGGGAGCTTGGTTGAATTTTTTGATATGGGATAGTCGATTTGGTATGTTGTTTCATCGGAGCTCTATTGAGCTTAGTCAGACAAGATATGTAAAAAGCGATGGAGATATGTTTGAGATTTTTGCTAAGCTTGAAACTCTCCACCACCCAAAGATAATATAAATATAATGTGAAGGTTATAAAGAACATGTAAAACCCTAAACCATTAATGATTTTAAACAAACTACCTCTAACCGTGTGCCCAAAACCATGGACTACATAAAATAATGTGCCAAAATCATGTGATATTTAATATATCCTTGCAAAAACTATCTTTTGTAAGTTTAGGTATTAATAGATTGTGTTAAAAATAGAAATGTAAATAAAAAATAAAACATACATTTACATGTAAAAAGTGATTAAAATATGACTAAAATCGAAAAAATATTTTATTTATATACAAAACTAACATTGTAACAAAATTAATAATAGTTAAAATTAACTAAATAGATAATAAATTGACAAAAATCCTAATAATTTTAAAATGAGGATAATTGATCAATAACTTTGGTTAAACTTGAGAAATGTGTAAAATATATATTTTGTGTAGTTTAACAAATGAAAAAAATTTAAAATACTCATTTATATTATAAAATATCAGGAAAAAATTAGGTGTCAACAATGTTATCACTTTACCATTGATCCACTACTACAACTGTTTTCTTATAAATGAGGCCTAACTCAAGAGTCCGTAGTAACAACTAGTTTGTTCCTCAAATTGAATGGAACATCGAACTTTATTTCCCAAATAAATGAAACAAAGGATAGCTCTTTAAGTAGTTAATGCTCATATTTTCTTAAATACTATATTATGTTTCCATCCATCATCAGTACCACATTATGAAGGCCTTATGTTTCCATCCATCATCAGTACCACATTATGAAGGCCTACTAGATCCAATACCAGTACAACATAACCATCGAAAGGTCATACATATATCGCACCACATATTTCTACCAATCAAGTAACTGAAATATATTACAAAACCCATTCAGAATCTAACCCAACATGACATGCACCCTTTCATAACCTAGTTCAATAGCATAAGTAACATACTTCATAACCCTAGACTTATGAATACATGTACCAATGTGGTAGTCGTAACCATTTAATTTCTCTTTGTTATACTCCTATCGATTAGGACAAATTGTACACTCTCCATACACACCTTGAAAGTAGTCATACCTCCTCAAAACACAATATAAGAAACTCTTTTCCATACGTTACTGCAATCACCATTCTTTTAACCAACATATATGCTTATCACAACTTTGACCATTCTTTTACAATAAAGGTTTATGCATCTATCCCAATACTAAATTGATGAATCCTTATTGATACATTCAACCCAACGGACCATAGCAGAGATTCTGACCTCTGTCGAAGC
>JBDJHY010471893.1:0-27999 GCA_039654485.1 Withania somnifera | reverse complement strand
TGATCAGTCCATTTTTCCTGGAATTTCTTCTTCACTTATTAACTTGCATTTTCTTCACTAGTTTTCTTCCATACTTTCATAATATCCTAAAAAAGCTGCTAATCACATTGGTTAGATGTGCTTCCACATATTTACTACAAAACCATCACATACTATACAATTATCCTCAATACAAAGTTAATTAATAAGAGTTAAGTGGCTTTCCGGCAAGTAAAACTACCTACAATTAGGCCTATAAGTATGAAGAATATAGCCAAAAGTTCACCAAACTAGCTAGGTATTATAATGAACCTTACAGTTATTTCTATGTTTTTTCATGCTTTTTTGCATCCTAGAGCATTTTGGTAGCTACCCCAGGTCATTTATGACCTACTGGGACCATTAGTCTAGCCCCTTGGTAGTTCGATTGAGATTCATCTCACTTTCCTGGTTTTTAGAGCATGAACTTAGGTACTCATTGGCTTTACTCACATTCCTTCAAGAAGAGCTCAGAATAAAATTACAACAATCATATTAGCTTTGGAACATAGATTTTGGTCTAACTAGACCCCTCGCTTGGGTCTAGGAGTTTTTAATTTAAGTTTATCTCATTTGACGAGATAATAGTTAGTCGGCTATTGGATGGTTAATTTTTGTCAAAATTCAATGATCAGATCTTCAAATAAAAACTCTGACGGTCCCACATCTCTAGAATGTTGAGTTTGAGTTAGGAAGAGTGTTGGTTCGCTTCCCGTCATGTCCAAGGTTTTCTTGAGGTATCTTGTGGATTTTAGGCAATTTTGGCTTAAGTGTTGACTTGGTCAATATTTCTCTAAAATGACCTTATACCCGGATTTCGACTACATAAGGTATATGATATAGAGTATTGTTGATGTATTCAACCAACATCAGGGTGAGATAGTTTTTTCTAAGATTTACTTCAGGTTAGGACACCATCAACTTAGGATTCAGGTAGAGGACATCTCAGAGATAGTATTCAGAACTCACTATGGAACTAGGAGTTCCTGCTCATGTCGTTTAGGCTGACTAACTCCCCTCTAGATTTTATGGACTTGATGCATAGGGTGATCAAGTCATATTTGCATTTATGTGTGATTTTTTTAATAACAACATCTTGGTGTACTCTCAGAGTAGAGCAGAGCACGGGAAGCATTTCAAAGTTGTACTCTAGACCTTAAGAGAGCATCGAGTTTATGCCAACTTCTCTAAGTGTGATTTTTTATTGGACGCTATAGCATTCCTAGTATGCTTGGTGTCTAAGTATAGTATTATGGTTTACCCAGCAAAGATTCAGGTAGTTTATGATAGGCCGAGGCCAACGTCCCTTTCTAAGGTTCAGAGCTTTATTAGATTAGCAGCTTATTACATGGTTTTTTAAGGGGTTTGCATTGATAGTTGCATCATTGACTAGACTGACTAGGTAACAAGTTCTTTTTTAGTGGTCCGAGGAGTTTGAGGTGAGTTTTCTAAGACTTAAGTATTTATTGACTTCAACACTGGTGTTGACTTTGTCAATCAAGGTCCATAGCTATTTTGTGTATTATGATGCTTTAAGTGTTGTTTTACATAGTGTTCTGATGAAGCAGGGCTGAGTTAATACGTATGGACTGAGGCAGCTCAAGGTTCATAGTGTAATCACCCCACTCATGACTTGTAGTTGGTGGAGGTGGTAAAATTTCTTCTGAAGCTCTAGAGGCATTATTTCTCTAGAGGCATTATTTGTATGGAGCTTTGTGTGATTTATATACTGACCTTCATTGCAATCAAAACACTATGAGCCAGTAGGAATTTAACTCAAGGAATCGAAGAAGGATTGTCTACTAAAGGACTACGATATCACCATTTTATACCATCCAATCAAGGTAAAAGTTGTAGCGAAAGCCTTGAGTTGAAAGGCAATTAGTATTGGTAGCTTGGGAATGTTGTCAGTTTTGGAGAGATTGTTATCCCTAGACATCCGGTCTTTGGCTAACCTGTTAGTTAGGTTGGATTTAGTAGACTCCAAGAGGGTTTTGGCATGCGTTGAGGCCCAATCTTCTCTACTTGATTGTATTTGACAGTTCTAGTTAAGGAACAGTAATTGAGTATCCTTTATGATTCAGTGTTAGGTGGTGAGGTTGGCAAGGCGTCTATTGATTCAAATGGGGTTTTACGGTATGATGATTAGGTTTGTGTGTCGTGGGTTGATAATTTAATTCAGTTGATTCTACGAGAGGCTCCGGATATTTTATTAACCTAGGTGAAGCTATGATGTAGTGTGTGGGATGAAGAGGGATATTGTGGAGCATGTTTCTTAGTGTTTAAACTGCCAAAAGGTTAAGTCTCAAGCACTAGTGGCCAGGTGGGTTGACTCAAAAACTCCCTGTTCCTACTTGGAAATGGGAGTGTGTTATGATGGCCTTTATTTTAAGTTTTTTGCACACTTACAAAGGTCATAAAACCATTTGGGTTATTGGTGATAGCTTAAGTAAGTTAGTATACTTCATCCCCGTCCATTCATTGTACAATGTTGAGTGGTTAGCTCTTATTTACCTACAAGAGGGTGTTAGGTTGCATGGGGTTGTGTTATTGGTTATCTCTAATCAGGGCATGTTACCTCCTTATTCTGGAGGATTATTCAGCTATAGTAGGGTATGGAGGTTTAGTTGAGCACTGCGTTTCACCCTCAGATCGATGGTCAGTTTGAGGGGACTATTTAGGTCTTGGAGGACATGTTGAAGGCTTTTGTGTTAGATTTTGGGGGTTCTTAGGACCAGCATATGGCCTTAGTAGAGTTTTCATATAATAATAATTATCACTCTAGCATCAAGATGGCACTATGTAAGGCGTTTTATGAAAGGCAGTGTAGGTCTCCTATGGGGTTGTTTGATGGTTTTGAGGCTAGAGTTTAGGGTATAGACCTATTTTTTGAGATTTTCTTGATCGGGATTGGATGATTTATGATAAACTTCAGGAAGTGTGGAGTAGGCACAATTACTAAGAGAATTGTAGACTTCATGCCTTAGAGTTTAGGGTTGGAGACCTGGTATTTCTAGGAGTATCTTTGATGCACAGTATTATGAGGTTTGATAGGCGGAGAAAGCTTATCCCTTGGTATATTAGGCCATTAAAGATTCTTGAGAGAGTTTGTGATGTAACCTATTGATAAGCCTTGTCTCCTATGTATTCATCCATTCATCCGGTGTTTCATGTATTGATGTTGCGGTGCTATATTCTGGATGAGTCATATATTCTCTATTGGTATTTAGTGAAGTTAGTCTAGAGTCTATTATTCGGTTGAGGAGACAATTTCTATTTTAGCCAGAGATGTGAAGAGGTTAGATCTAGAGAAATACTTATGGTTAATGGTGCAGTGGAGACATTATCTAATCAAGGAGGCCACTTGTTTTCAGGTTCCATACCCTAGCACTGAGTACTACCATTTGCTATTTCTATTAGCACTTGAGTCTGACTTTTCTTCAGCAATGAGTATAGCCTTTTTCTACTACTGCATGCTTACAGGTTAGAGTCCTTATTTCATTGAGATACTAAGGCTGGTGGCACTAATTTGTAAATATTTATGGTACGGTGATACCTTTATATTGAGGTAATAGATGTGATACCTTTATATTGAGATATTAGAGGCCAATATGTAAGCCTCACCGAGGCTCCGTGACATCAAGATGTAAGGTTTACTATGATGCTAGCTATTTTTTGTACGCGGTTGGCATACCTCTATGGACCTCTCCATTTCAGGGATAGACATGTCAGAGGAGGAGTCTGCGGTGGAGTAAAGGCATATAGGGGAAACCCTTCAATGGATCCTTCCTGTAGGCCCTACGGGTAATAAAGGGGGAGTGTACACAGGAACTGTTGAATCACTGTGTCTATGTTAACTTTATTACACTTGTTGTTTTATGAACTCTCTAGTGGTATGGGTGCTATATGGGTAAGCGTGACTAGTGTGTACGCTTCCATTGTTATGGGTCTTGGAAGGGTTTTATCTGTTTTTACTGTTTTATATGCTTTTAATATTTACTGTAGCTTTGCATACTGACATCCTTACCTTGTGGGTTTATTTATTCATGTTGCTACTTATTATATCCTTCTCGTCAATTTATTGAGGTTACCGTTACACCGCTTGATCTCCCTAATTTCTATTGCTATCTATCTTGTCTTTTATTTCTCTTCATTATTACTATAGTGTTGCAAGGATCTCGGGTTAGTTCTTCTATTCCCACCTGAGTCCTTGCTCTGTGATTAGCTAGTGATACCTGCTCACTATTTTCTTTCTTACTTGTTTCTTTGTAGCTAGCTTCCTATGTTGTAATAGTTGCTTCCGTGACATGTTTTCTTTATATTCCTGTTGTTTAGTAAGATTATACTTTCTATGTGCCTACTGGGTTCGTCTAAGCCTACTTTTTACTTGTTTCTTCGATGACTTGTATGATATTGCACTTGTATTCCCCTGGTGCATATCCAAGTACTAGTACCCGCTGCTGACTTTATGGTTCGTGCCTTCTTTTCATTGGTTTTGGAAAATATAGGGTGATCTTTAGTTGTCCAGCAATAGCCTGATCTCATCAACATATGTATTTTATATTTATTTTACTTTCAGAGACGAATCTTGCATTGTATCTATCTTACTTTGTACTCTATACTTTTAGTGGCTCTGTATATACTAATACAAGGTGTTAGGGGATTTTTTGACTCTGTTATATTAATTTGGATCTATTACTTCATATTCTTTCTCTTTTCCCCTATTTATTTTGATTGTGTGGGTCTGACTTGCTAGGGTAGTCCATCATTGATGGCTCTGGGCTACAAGGTTGGTTCTCCTACTGGCAAGATAGTAGGTGCCATCATGATCCGATAAATCGGGTTATGAAAGGGCTAAAATGAGGAAATTTTTGTGGTGAAAGATTTTTCAAGAGTTTGGCTAAAATACCAAACTTGTGAGAAGATTTTTCAGGAATTGAAGACTCAACTTACTTCTTCTCTAGTGTTGACCCTACGATAGAATACTAATGGTTTTGTTGTATATTGTGATGCATCTAGAGTTTAAATTGGTGTTTCCTAATAAAAAATCGTAAGGTTATTGCTTATTCTTGTAGATAGATCAAAATCATGGAGCAAAACTATCTAACCCGTGATCTCGAACTAGCATCTATATTGTTTGCCTTAAATTTTTTTTTCACTACCTTTATGGTGTTCATTTTGATATTTTTACAGACCATAAAATCATGCAATATGTCTACACCTAAAAGAAGCTAAATATTTAGTAGAGAAGATGGATTGAGCTTCTTAAAAGCTATGACATGAGTATATTGTACAATGCAGGTAACGATAATGTGGTTGTTGATGCTCTTAGCAGGTTTTCTATGGGAATCATAGCTTATTTAAAGGGTGATAGAAATGAGATGATGGAGTAGATGCATATATTGGCTCGTTTGAGTTTGCGCTTGGTTGACTCAAATGAGGGTGGTGTGATTTTTCAAAATGGTTCAGAGACATCCTTAATTTCGACGATGAAGGAGCAGCAAGGTAGTAACCTAGTGTTGCAAAATCTTAAGGATGGATTCCTTAATAAGCAGGTTGACTTTTTCTCCCATGGGAGATATGGTATTCTTCGCTACTAAGATATATTATGCATCCCAAATATTAATGGGTTGAGGGAGAGGATTCTTGTTGAATCTCATAACACCAAATACCATATCCATCTAAGCTCCACCAAAATGTACTGAGAGTTCAGAGAAGTCTTTTGGTGGGGAAGTATGAAGAGAGACATTGCAAACTTTATTTCATGGTGTATGAAATGTCAGTAGCTCAAGGTAGAAAATCAAAGGCTTGGTAGTAAGGCACAATACATTAGTATTACTACTTAGAAATAGGAGATAATAAATATGAATTTTTTCAGAAGTTTACCTCACACACATTGATAGCATGATTTGGTATGGGTTATAGTAGATCAAATGATCAAGTCTTCTCATTTAATGTCGTTTAACGCTGCATACTCAATCGAGGACTATGCCAAGTTGTACCTTCAAGAGTTAATTTGGCTTTGTGTTGTCCCTTTCGTCTATCATTTCTAATACTGATATGTAGTTTACCTCTCAATTTTGGAAGTCTTTCTAGAAGGGTATGGGAACAAAGGTTAATCTCACCACCTTTTTCCATCCACAGACCGATGGTTAAGTAGAGCCCACTATTCAAACAATTGAAGACGTTGAGGGAATGCGCTATTCACTTCAAAGGTATTTGGGATGAGCACTTACCTCTTATTGAATTTGCTTATGATAATGTTTTACATTATAGTATTTAGATTGACCCATTCGAGGCACTTTATGGGTGGAGATATAGGTCCCCTATTAGGTGGTTTGAGTTAGCTGAGGCTGCACTTTTAGGGCAAGACTTAGTTCATTAAGCCATGGAAAAAGTTATGTTGATTAGAGAGCAGTTGAAGACTGCTTAGCGCTGATAAAAGTCTTATTCATACATGAGGGAAAGAGACTTTGAATTTTAGGTTGACGATTAGGTATTCTTGAGGTGTCCCTAATGAAAGAGATGATGTGTTTTGGTAAAAATGTAAACTTAGACCTCGATTTATAGGTCCTTACCTAGTTTTGGATAGAAAGCGAAAGTTTCTTATGAGTTAGAATTACCTCAAGAATTGGCATAGGTACACCAGTGTTACATATGTCCATTCTTAAAAAGTGAATTAGCGATCCACTTGTGGTTCCATTGGACAGTATTAGGATTAAGGATAGTCTCTCTTATGAGGTGGTCCCTTGAGATATTAGATCTACAAGTTTTTTATTTGAGAAAGAAGGAGATATCATTCGTCAAAGTATTGTAGAGGAATTAAAAAGTTGAAGAAGATTCATGGGAGGTAAAGGAAGCTATTAAGTCTAAGTACCCTCACGTTTTCACTCCTCCTGATTGTGACATTCCAAGTAATTATCCTCCTCCTAAACACACTCATGAAAACCTCTTGTCTAAGTTTTCCATCCCTAGCTCAATGCTTATGTTCATGTCATGTATATTCTAGTTCAACTCTAAGACTTAAGGTAAAAAAATAAGTTCACATTAGTTAGTGTCTCTTTTTACTATCACCTCCTAGAATTAAGCTTTATTTGGGGATGAATGATCCTAAGGGGGAGATATTGTAACACCCCAGATTTCAAAATCAAGATTCGAACCATTCTATGCTTATGGATAGACTAGAACCATATGAGTTCTATATTGTTACTAAGTCATAAAATCATATACTAAGTGTGGGATTAGTGTTGGAGGTAAACCAATATAAAAAATAAACCTCTAACACTAAGTTGAGTTGGAAGTTCGTATACCGATATAACTTTTCTATAGATTCACACATGGGTAAATTTCAAGCAATTCTAACTCCTAGAATATAAGGTGTTGTGTGGCCCTTATCATATCAAATTAAAGGTCTTCGAGTCCTCTTTCCAACTTAACAAACCACATCTCAATATGAGCCCTAAGTAAATAATTATGCATGTTTTATTGATTGGCACCTTGCACCTGGGGCTAAACTTCAGAGCAATGAAAAATATTGGATAGTGGCATGTTGGGTGGCACATCACACCTACCCTTACCCAATGAGACTTTTCTTATTTTTTCTTTGTTCTTTCACATATAAAAAAGGATAATTTTTTCCTTTTATTTTAATAATCTCAAACCACAATTACACCTCCCAATTTATTCAAAATCCCTCATTTTCCCCTAAGTTATGCTCAACTTCTCTATCAAAACTCTCACCTGGGGTTCAAACAAGAAATTTGTCAATTCTCCTCCTTCAAAGACTAATAATTTCTAAGGTACTCTGGATTTTTAGTGATGGTTTTCTTTCACCCTCACGCCCAAAATTAATTTCATAATATAGAAATTTATTTTAAGATAAGATTTTCATTTGAGTTTCGAAATACCATATCTTGATATGTTTTATACCTATGGTATTTATTGTATGTGGATATGATTTTTTTTTCATATTTTAGAGTTTAACATTCTTCATGACCCCCAAAGTTTTTTTTAAGACTTGAATTTTTATTAGTTGTTTCATGTTCAAAATAATAAGGGGATTTCAAGTTCACATTTCATTAATTTTTATAGATAAGAAAATATATAATATATGATATGTGGAGGCTATGAACGTGCAAGGAAATATGAATTCTCTTTATGAATATTACAAGTATATGCATGATATGATTTTTATGAATTCATGAAGATTATGAAGTATCATGAACCTATTAAGTTTGAGAGAGGTATTTAGTATCAAGTGGATGGGGACTAGAGTCAGTTTCCTACTTTAAGAATGATACCACAAATCCTATAACTACATTTTCCAACGTAGGAAATGAGCAATACAGACTATTTAATCGATCAGAATAATATTTTTATGTGCCCTTCTTGCACCAGTAGATTTCATAGAATCTCACCCAGCATGAGGTTATTACATTGGATATGTTTGTTGGTTAGAAGAAATTCCCATATGAAAATTATGTTTTTATGATCCTATTCACTTGAGTTTTGTTAAAAGGCTTACTGCAGATTCTTGACATATTTATCTCCTTTTTATTTATATTATATGTTATGTCATATGTACCAGTATAACCTATATATTGATTGTGTCTTACCCTACATTGTTTTCATAATGTAGATTCTAGTACCCGCTCTTAGACTTAGTTGTCAGACGTTTGGTGGTTCCCGCAAATTATCTACTTGGTGGATCCTTATTACTACAAGGACCACATAGTTTCTTTATTTCTTGCATTTATTTTCTTCAAAGTTTGAAAACTATGGAGCCTGTCACAATATTTATATTTATATTTAGAGGTTTACATAAAATAGATGTGGTAGTTGTAATCGTAATAAGGGGACTACTTTCAACGTTTCTATTTTAATGATAACTCCTATTATGTTTGACTATTTCAGAATTCCCCTTTTATTCTATTTTTTTACGGTGCAACTTTTAATTAGTTATATGATTCCATGAGTATGGGTTATCTTGGAACCATTTATAGTTCTAGGAAGTGTGCCATGTCTAGGGGTAGTCTTGAAGTGTGAGACCTACGACACAATTTTTTGGTATTAAGGATGTACCTTTCTTACCGTGAGAGGACTCATGTGCTGGGGAATAAGTGGGGTATTAAAGGACTTCTTCCACAAGCTAGTAGCATGATAAGTGGGACTTTCCCATGAATCAAGAATTGACTCAAGAAGTTAGGCCTTCCCTTGATAGGTTAGGGACTTCATTAGTTGATTTTGGATCATAACTATTGGATTTTGCTAAGTAATTAATTTTACTTTATTGTTGATATCCCCTCTTCCCTGTATCTATTATTATAAATTGTTGGTTATGTTGTCTTCTTGAAAATCATAGTAGGGGAGGTATGTTTCCGGTATGCTTGAGAGTTGGTGCTTGCCAACACTTTATTTTAGAGCCATCAGAGATACTAACTGAGTACCCATTGCATTTTTTGTACTCACCCTTTTTTTTTTCTACACTTGTATAGGTGTGCAGCCGGTGGTATTTGATTTTCTCTTTAGATCATAGTTGGAGGCTGAGTTTTAGAGCATTCGAGGTAGTTGCTTCATTATTCAACAAACTCCATGGACTTTTTTATTTTATGTCTTCTATTATATTTTGTTGAGTATATAAGAAACCAACACTTGTATTGTTTTTATCATATTTGTATTACTCTATTTAATGGCTAGTACATAGTGACTCTAAATTTTGGGATGGTTTATTAGGTTGTATTTTTATATTGTACCTTCTCTTCTTCTTGATGAGTCATTATATTTTTTATCTACCCTTTTAGTTGTTTATGGGCTTACTTGTCTAGGAAAGTAGTACTGGTGCAATCATGATCATATTTTTGGGTCGAGATAGTACCAAACTACCGGTCCTAGAACGTCAAAAATGACCTAGGCAGCTACAGGAAAGCTTTAAAAGGTACAAAAATGCATAAATTCAAGAATGACCAGAGGGACACTACGTCATCCGCTACTAAAAAGGACTTTCATCCCTGAATATTATTAAGGAAGAGTTATCTGAAGGCTCAAACAACTATGGATACTGGGCCCGCATCTCACTTTTGATCTCCTGGGTAGACTCTTCAACCAGGCAGTGCTTCCACTGAACCTTTACCACATGTATCTCCCTGGATATCAGTCTCCTTACCTCTTTGAAAAAAATAGCAACTATCTCCTCAGCAAATGAGACACTCTCATCCAACTGAACTGAATCCCAATGGAGAACATGTGACTAATCCAAAATATAATGTCGTAGCATAGATTCCTGAAAGATTGCATGGATAGATGAAAAGGATGAGGCAAGGCTAAGCTATAAGAAACATCACTAACTTTCTCAAGGATCTAAAAATGACCCAATATACCTAGGTCTAAGATTTCCCCACCGATCGAGCCTCATAATACCCCGCACAAGTGACACTTGCAAAAATACCCGGTTACCAATACTAAACTCTAAGCAACGAATCCTACGATCCACATAGCTCTTCTGCCTACATGGTATTGCCTGTAGTCTATCATGATTCACTCAACCTTCATCAAAAGAATAACATAGCAGGTTTATACTCTGAACCCTAGCCTTAAACCCATCAAACCACCCTACTAACAATTTATATTCCTACCATAAAAAGCCACAAAAGGCACTTTATGAATTCTCTAGTGGTCGTTATTATTATATGCAAACTTTGTCAAAGCTATATGTTGGTCCCAAGAATAATCAAATTCAAGTACACAGGTGTCCTCCAGGACCTAAATAGTCCTCTTGTACATTGTCAGTTGAAATGTAATGTTGAGCTTAACCTCTGTACCCATATCTTGCAAAAGTATCTTCAAAACTAGGATGTAAACTGAGTACCATGCTCTTAAATAATAGAAATTAGAACCACATACAATTAAATCACCTGACAGAGATAAATATGAGCTAACCCCTTTACACAATAGGAGGAATAAACCTGAATAAAGTATGCACACTTGGCCAGCCTATCAAAAATAACCCAAATAGAGTCACAACCCTGAGAACCTTATGGTAACCCCATTTAAAGTCGATAGTTACCTGCTCTCACTTTACTCCACAATAGGAATTCTTTACATTATCCCACCAGGTCTCCGGTGCTTAAACTTTACCTACTAAAAATTCTAACACTAAGAAACAAACTCTTCTATATCCATATTTATGCCACTCTACCAATAGATTTTTCTCAAATTCCTATACATCTTAGTTATATCGGGTAAATTGAAGATCAGAGTTGTGTGCCTCAGTAGAATTAACTAAATCAAACCACCAACCCTCGAAACACAAATATGGCTATCAAACCTCAAAAACCCATCTAAATCAACTGTGCCCTTGTTTGCCCAACCACACAACATTTGATCGTGAATGACGCATAACTACTTATCCTCAAACTGCATCCTGAATCTAATCAATCAAGGAAGAAGCAACCTCAAATTGGACTAGAATCCTCCTATAATCTGACAAATCAAGTCTAACCAATTAGTTAGCCAAATATTAAATATCTAAGGCCAATGACTACTCAAAAAAATAAAGTGAAGAAATAATTCCATACTCACCATCTTCTACCTCAAGGCATGCGCTAAACACATTTTCTTGCCAGATGGCATAAAACAGTAATATCATAGTCCTTTAATATCTCAATCCACATATGCTTCCTAAAATTAAGCTTTCTCTAACTTAGAAATATACTAAAAACTATGATGGTAGGTGAAGATCTCATAATGCCTATCATAAAGATAATACCTCCAGATCTTTGAAATAAAGACTACCACCGCAAACTCTAGATAATAAGAGGTAGTTGCCTTAAATAATAATTAACAAACCAACCATGCTACATCAATGCATGACCCAACCCAACACCAGAAGCATCACTGAGAATCTTTGACCCTTAACCAGCAATGTCAACACAAGAGCTCAAGTAATAAGGCTTTAAGACTAAAAAAACACACATTCCACTCGTTAGACCACTAAAATGGGACATCCTTCCTATTCAAACTATTCAAAGGTGTTGTAATGTAAGATAATCCCTCAAATAGTCATCTGTAGTAACCCGCTAAACCAATAAAACAACAAACCTCGGTAGGAGTAATTGATCTAGGCCAATCACAAACCATCTTAATCTTTGTTGGGTATATCATAATCCCATACATAGACACTACGAGTCCAAGAATTGCTAAAGACTCAAGATAAAACTCAAAAATTGAGAATTTTGCATAAATCAAATTATCTCTCAAAATCTAGAGCACGATCCACAATTGTAATGACCCTAATGTTATTTTTGCTATTTCTGGAAAAATATCATTTTTCCTTTATCGATAGTTGTTTTGAGTCATATTTTTTAGTTTATATGATTAGTTTTAGAACCAGAGAGAAAATTTGTTAGCTTTGTAAAATTTTCAATTTTTGGAAACCCGTAAGTTAAAATAGTTCATTTAAGTCAATATTTAGAGTTTTGAGTTTCATAATGAGATCCATCAGTTACATCAAATCTAAAATTTAAAAATAGGTCTAAAAGGATCTTCATTTCAAATTTTAGGCTCTTCATTATGATTTTAGACCATTTGATGAAATAAAATTGAGTTTTAAGTTCAAAGTTTAACTTTGGTCAATATTTAATAATCAGCACGCATATTTGAATTTCAATGATTCCATCGGATTCAGGAGTTCATTTTTGGTTTAGGAGAAGGTTAAAAATATTTTTAGAAGTTATCAAGGGTATTCTAGTCTTTTTGGGAAAAAATTTTATTTTTAGTAACCTCAGTCTATATCTGGTCAAAGAGACCTTGAACTCATATATTAGTGATTCCATTGAGTCCAGAATATCAAATTTAATGGGGAAGCATATATAGTTTGTGTGCATGATATTAAGAATGAATCTCGAGGGTCTAATAAAAGATTTTGTTTCATACCTCTTTGTTGTCAACTAAGTTGTTGGTGCAGGACAAAACCCTTCATTGCAATTGTGTGACTCTTAGTCATAATTGTGTATTAAAAGAGGTAATGCATCGTAATTGCATCGGAATAGTCACAATTGCGTAGTTCTTTGTTACTGGTTATCGAAATTATGTGCAGTAGCATCGGGGTCGCATAGAGTAAAATCCAGTGGGTCCATTTCGTGCTTTTTTTTATTGCAAAGGTGTTAGAATTCCAATGACCTGTGACTTAAAGTCCCTATGCACTAGTTTTAGTCCTATTTTCTATTTTTGGACCTTGAGAGATCACTTTATGGTATTTTCAAGATAGATTTCAAGGCAAATGTATTAGGTAGTCTTTAATCATTGAATCTTTGTCACCCATCAATTATTTCATAAATTCAACACTAAAATTAATGGATTTCAAGTGTAAATTAAGGGATTTTGGGAGAAACCATGATTTGGTTATTTTGAGTTTTGAAGGTTGATTTCTGCCCCATTTTTTATGAAATTTCATATTTGAGATCCCCCAAAACATGGTAACATTATTTTAAAGAAAATTCTAAATTTAACCTTAAGCCTCAATTTTGAATTTTAGGGGAAATTTTAGACCTGATTCTAAAAATATCAATATGGGTATCATTATTCATATTTTCATATACTTATTTTATATATGAATAGATTTTTTTGATTCACATGCTCGTCAAAAAGGAAAGGCACCTACTTGAATTAATTTTTTTCATTCTAATGCAAGTTGAGGACCTTGACTCTCTTATAAATTATCCTATGCAATTTTATAGTATTTTATTAAAATGAGGAGTAGTAGGAACTACTTGAGGGTATCCGTATGGATGATGCAACGAGTATTCACCCATATATAGAGTCAAGCATGCAGGGTATAAAACATAGGTAATAAAAATGTAAATATGAGTTCAGGGTTGATATATTTATATAGTCATGAGATGCTTGGTTATGGTTATTTGTACTTGGTTGCTTCCTTACTTGATTTCATGCCCTTGAGTGACTTTAGTTGATATTGATATTGTTTCCTCTTTATAGTTGTGCCCATGAGTGTTCATGTTGACTAATGAGTGATATTACCTCTTTTTTCCATGAATTACATATGGAATTCTCATTCATTAATTCATATTGATCATTGGCATGGAATATTAACACTTTTTGAAAGGCAATGGCCGAGGTGAGATTTTTAGTATTCTCGTGATATACATAATAAAAAAGAAATACAAAGAGGAATATGACGTGAATTATAGGGCTGATGTATAATTCCAGCATGGCAAAGGTAATGATATATTATGACATAAAAGACCAAGGTTGATGTATAATTCTGGCATGGTCATGATATTGATTTATGATATAAAAGGCTAGTAGGATTTCAATATTTTCATGATACTAATATATGATATGAAATTCCAGGGCTGATGTGTCATTCTGAAATGGTAAAGGTAACAATACAAATATACATTATATTCATGGCATTCCATTACATTAAGTTACACGTACGTTTACTTGTGTACACGATCCCACATTTTGTGAGAATATATGATATGGATTTCCTTTTTCACATATTTGATATGTTATAAATTTTCCCTCTTTATTCTATTTTTAGGATGATATTTTGATCCTAAGATATCCATTGGCAATAAGCATATAGGACATTTGTTGTCTCGGTGTATGAGATGAGTCATATTCTCTTGAGATTTAAATAAAAAAGCCTTTTGATAGTGAAGTGTAATGATATGAAATGCCTCTAATAATGATAAACGGAAAGGACTAGTTGGACCTAAATGAGATTGGATTTATGGCAAGGATTAAATGTTGCACATGACACGACTTAGATTGTCTTTCCTTGATTGTTGACATATTGTTATAAGTTGGAGGGTAGTGTCTTTTTGCATCATCTTACTTGGATATGGTCTTTTGGTTGTAATCAATTACTCTTATTTCATGTATTACTATTGGTTGCTATTGAGAAGTAATTATTGTTATCACCCTAATACCATGTGTCTTAACATTTAATTTTCATTATAAAATTATGATGGATTTATAGCTCAACGTTTGGAGGATTGTGGTTGGTATGATGGGGTAGTTGGTGCTCCTCGCCATTTTATTTTAGATCCATGCTAGGATACTTTTTGAGTACCTATTTTTTATTTTGGTACTCAGTTCCTAGCTTTCTACACTTGTGTAAGTGCAGAGCCTAGCACGACTTGATCTTCTCCTCTCAAATCGGGTTCAGGCTTCGAGATTAAGAGATTTGAGGTTACGGTTTTTCTATCCAATAGATTCCAAAACTCCTTTACATCTTGTCTTAGATCCTATTTGAGGATTCAAAATATTTTAAACTTTGTACTTATTCTAGTTCTTTATTATTCAGTATTTAAAGAATTGTACATAGTGCACTAGTTGTTAGGTGTTTTTGTACTTGGAATTTTTATATTGTACCCTATTTTATTCTCGATGAGTCATTATTTTTTATATTTACCTATATAGAATTATGTAGGTTTACATGTCTAGAAGGGTTGAGATAGGTTTCACCACGACTTGGGATTTTGGGTCGTGATTACAATGTTGCTCATGATCCTACTTAATCTACGAGTACACCAATACGTCATTGATGAACACTATAAAAAAAGAATCCCAGTATGGTATGAATACTTTGTTCATCAAGTCCATGAACTCTACAGGGGCATTAGTTAACTCAAAATACATCACCAGGATCTCATAGTGATCTTAATGAGTCATAAAAGCTTCTTAGGGATGTCCTCTGCCCTAATCCTCAACTGGTGGTAGCTTGACCTCAAATAAATCTTAGACAACATGGACTTACCCTGAAAATGATCATACAAATCATCTATATGTGACATTGGGTACTTATTCATAATAGTCACCTTATTCAGCTACCACTAATGAATACACATCTGCATCACCATATGTTTCTTCTTCATAAATAAAATTGAGCACCCTATAGAGAAAAATTAGGCCTAATAAATCCCTTACCCAACAAATCCTAATGTTGAACCTTAAGCTCCCTCAACTAAGTTAAAGTCATAAGGTATAAAGAAATAGAAAATAGGCATGGTTCCGGATTCTGACTCAATAGCAAAATCAATATGCTAAGGAATTCTAGGTAGGCCAGTTAGGAAGACATCAATAAAATCACTAGCTGCAGGTACAGAATTAAGGTTACGACAGTTAGCACTAACATCACAAACATATGCTATATATGCCAAAAGCCCTTGCAAAACTAACCTCCTAACTTGAAGATAATAGATGATCCCAAATAGTGTGCATCCAATAGAACCCCACCACACAACTAGGGATGCACTAGGCATGAATAAGGTAATTGTGTTGACATAACAATCCAAAACCACACAGTGAGGAGATAACTAATCCATCTCGAAAATCACATCAAAATCTAACATGTCTAAAAGAATTAAGTCATTCTAGGTATTAAATCCCCAGTAGCAACCCAATAGTATCTCACCACATGATCCACCACTAAAGAGTCATCAACTGTGTAGCAACAGACAATGTCATAGATAGTGACACACTATCCAAGCCCAGACAAGGTACAAAGTAAGCAGACACATATGAACTTGTAGATCCTCGATCAAATAAATTTGAGGCTAACTAATGAAAAATCTAAATAGTACCTTTAATCACCATGTTAAAAGCCTCTTCCTCCGATCTTTCTAGAATAAAATAAAATTAGTGGCAACCACCACCGCCATCTCGACTATCAAATCTACCATATTGTCCACCACCTCGGCCCCCTAGCACACTAAGCACTACCTTTGACCAGTGGTATAGCTGATCTCAGGTCCTAAGTTCATTAGATCAATAGTACAAGATATTATCTAGTAGATTCCTACAAATCAACACAAAATTATTTGTATCCTATCTTTGGGAGGCTATAGTAGAATTTTAGGATATAAATCCCTTTTTCAGTACTATTTTATTCTTGTATCCTGGATGGTTTTCTGGAAGTCTCATTTGTGTATTTTTACTATTCTATTGTTGGTTCATACAATATCATTAGCAGCGGGGAATGAAAAGCCTTCTACTTTAGCAGCAAGGGCTCCATCTAGGGATCATTCTATAGGTGACCTCAAAGTCGAGGACATAGTGATACTATAGCACCTATGATAGATGCCACTCCAATCAGAGCTCCAAAGATAGCTGTTGATCTATAGCTAATTCTAAAATAGCAGACGGTAGTCTTACCACCCTAGTAGCCAGTGGGCCAAGGTCTAGTCTAGGCACCCCCAACACCAGCACTTATGTTACACTTACCCCTAATATTCAAGGTGTTTTACTTTAGTTGTTGAGCATGATTGGGGGTCAGCCATTGAATAGCCCACAAACGTCTACTCAAAAGCAACCTTGGGTGCTCAAAATTTAGGAGTGCAACATGTTGTTGCAACTTGCACTACTTAGACTTACTAATTCCTACCATTCCATAGCCGTTAGCACCATGCCCAGCTATGATTGAGGTAAAGAAGAAGATATTGAGTAGATTTGTATAATTGGATCCATCAAGGTTCTTTAGTACTCTGGGAGGATGCGTATACCTTCATATCTGCATATGAGTAGAGGTTGTATAACCTCAATTTAGTAGAGACGAATAAAGTTTGCTATATGGACATATGGTGGGCCAGTTAAGCAGAGGCGGGAGACCCATATGGATTGCAGACTGACACAGTCGTCTCCTATGACTTGGAGTTTATTCTATGAAACTTTTATGGAAAAGTATGTACCTTTTTATGAAAAGGAGCGACTGGGCGAGGATTTTCCATTTGAGATAGATATCTATGAATATTTCTAAGTATGAGGCTCATTTCCATCATTTGACCATGTAGAGGGATATGCTTATGCCCACAGAGAAGGAGAGTGCTTCTTGTTTTGCTTGTGGTCTGAGGACCAAGCTTCGGAAGGCCACGATGATATTTGTAGCAGATGGCCGTTCTTTTCAGACAATGGTAAGGCATGCTCGCTCTATGGAGGATTTGCATTGCGAGGCCCATGGGTACAATAATAAAAGGCCACGTCACTAGGGCAACGTTCTATCATGACCTAAGAAATTGGATCGTGACAAAAAAGGACTTGATAAGTGAAGTAGAGGAAGTGATGGAGTATGTGGAAATTAAGGTAGAAGAAAGGTAGAGAAGTGAGAGGGGAAGGCTTGGAATGGAAGGATATGGTGAGTAACGAATGAAAGAAGTGGAATATGGCAGATTGAAACAGAGGATTTAGCTATGGAGTTCTACGGTTAATATGGATTTTGCGTTTTTCTTATTAGAAGGATGAATTGTATTATATAAATATTGTATAAATAGTGTACATATATATGTGTGTATGTACATAGTTATATCACCAACTTTCGAGGCTCAGTTCTAGGATTCCATCCGACCTACATTCGTTAATTCTATGTTCAGTGCTTTTCCATATTTGATCACAACGACATTAGATCAGTGATTAGCTCTTCATTGAGAACTCTTACACCACATTTCTATTGTTGTGGTTGACCTCTTCTTCGGTCACCTATTCTTTTCTCATACAGTGAATTGGTAGTATACCACTCTTGATAATACACCAGCAATAACATATTTTGACTTGATAGTTGAATTTATTATAATGTAAATATCCCACATCACTATTTTTTCTATCATCTTTGTTCTGGTAAGTATATCCTCATTACACTTCAAACATCTTTATTTTCACGGGAAACTACTTCAACCCTTCTTCCTATACCATCTTTGAATAAATTCTATAGACAGATGGTAATAAATCCTTTGCAAGATATTGAACCTCACCGTCTCATATGTGATTTAATTCAATCCTATCATAAAAAGGAGGAACCTTTTTTCCTTCTCTTTTGGTCTCCAGAATTGTTCCTAGATTGCAAATACTATTTTTGCATTTGGACACTGGAATCTACTCATAATTCATTAAGACTTTCACATATCTGTTAATTTATCATAATAATTTATTGTGATCATACCCGTTTACTTGAATCCTACCAACTTAGCTTTCAACTACTGTATTTGGGGATAAATTACAATTGTAAAATAATTTGGATGCTAGTTCACAATTTTTTCTTTCTTTTTAAGTGCTATAGTCGGATGAAGCATATATGTGATTGTAAAATACTATTTTTTTTCTTTCTTTTTCTTTCTTTCACACTTTGCTTGACTTTTTGATTGTTCAATCAATAAAGTCAAAATAAATCTTATTATTAAAATTGTCCTTGTAGATTTAGTCAATTGTCATAATTTTCTCTCTTCAATAGGATTTGTGTTATCACAATCACCAAATTATTATTCACTGCAATATCACATAGTGAATTAGTTTTTTTTTGTTTAAATTCATGTCCCCTTGAGCAAAATTTTTTTTCTTTTATCTCAGTGGTTTGCTACCATCTTCTTTCATGATTACTATTAGGTTTTTTGCTTTTCAATTATTGTGGCTATGGTATGTACTTTTATAGCCTAAGCTTTGACTTTCTCATTCAAATAGAACTGCAATAATTATTTTTTGTCCCAATAGGACTACAATAATTCCTTTTACTGATTATTACTACTATAGAACTATTATAAATACAATATATCATATATGCTTCATGATCTTTTTTCGGTTCTTCTTTGTAACACACAGCCATAGCCCCCATCTATAGATTTCATGAGTTTTATACTTTAAGGTATATGCTACCGTATGTATCTGGTTATCGAACGCTTAATTAATTTACCCGGTGCATCTAGAGCAAAGAAAATATACACTTTCGCTTAATTAATTTACCCGGTGCATCTAGAGCAAAGAAAATATACACTTTCACTATCACCAATTACTAGTAACCTTTAAAGAGTGAGGCCTAATATAAGAAGGGCTCTTTAGTTTCAATTTGATAGCTCACGTATATATCATGTGTGAAGAATCCACTTATATTGATGAAAAATGTAATTATTGCCGTCAAACTATTTTGATTTTCTTAGGATAAAAAGTGTTTGTTGGCAAATTACCATTTCTAGACGAGGGAAAGAGTCCATAAAATTCTTTGTCTTGATAACAAAAAAGCCAACCTGAGAATTGGAGGAATGATGATTTCCTTTACTGATAGGTTTTAAACCAAAGTTGTCACCTTTTAATAACATAAAGAGTTGTTTCTATTAGTCATATATATTAAGGACCAAATGAATCAAAAGCTCATATATCCCCTAAGAACCACTTTAATCATTTTTACAGATATTTTACCCTAAAGGTAAATAGTATTAAAATTTATCAGTAATAATATTACCATGATATCCAACTTTTAAGAAAATCTTCCTCTCTATTGCCAAAGACTAATAATACCTATGAAATCACCTGTAATGATTTTATGTAAAGAATCTTAGATGTGAATTCCTATAATATATCATCTTATTTCTAGGAAGAATATACCTCGTAACTCATGCAGACATCTATTTAATTGTTTACTTGATTAGAATAATTGCTATGTTTAAATCATGTCAAATTATCATTAGCTTTTTAAAAAAATATATTAAATATCTCGTGATTATTTATTTTGAATAGACATTGTAATAATATTCATGGTCACTTATTACTTTGATTGAAATATTATCATTTATCCTTTCTTATGGTGGTTCGAGCTCACATTTAATTTGTTAATGTGATTGGTTTGAGAATCAGAGCAAAGAGTTAAAACTGAGAGTTTTAAAAAAAAATTGGTTTTTAGAAGCTTTTAAGTTTAAATAGTTGACTTTAGTCAATATTTAAAAATTTGAGTCTCAAAATAAAATATTATCAGTTGCATCAGCAATGGAATGTGGTATTCGGTCTAAAAAACCTTCATTCTTACTTTTGGACTTTTCGTGGTGAATTTAGAGTGTTAGACGAGATCAAGTGCAAGTTTCAGGTCAAAGTTGGACTATGGTTAATAATTTATGTTTGGACGCTCAAATCTGAATTTCATTGATTATATTAGATCTGATAGGTGATTTGTAGTCTAGAAAAAATTTTGACTAATTTTTTAGGGGCCCTAGAGGCATTTTGGTTATTTGGTGGAAGTTTGGTTTATATTGGCCTTGGAGGACATCGAGTCGAGGAGGCCTCAAATTCATATTTTAAAGATTTCATTGAGTCTGGAACATCCATTTAGTAGAGTAGCATATGTGATTTTTTTGTAAGAAGTTCTAAATGAATCTCGAAGGTCTATTTGGAGATTTTGTATTTTAGTTTGTGTTGCTCTCAGTTGCACTTGGTGCAACAAACTTTTCTTCTTCGTGATTACATCACTTTTGACCGTGATCATGTAAGTCTGGATACTTATGTATCGTGATCGCATTTGTTTCCTCTACGATCATGATCGTGCAATTCCCTGTGCATGGGATAGCGTGCTAAGTGATTTGATCGCATAGTTCTCTTGATAGGGGTCCTAATTTACTTCTTTGTGATCATGTGTTGGGTAACACAATCGTGTAGATCATTCCCTGGAAGCATTTAAGAATCCAAAAAAAAAGTTTTTTCTTCCTCATTTGCTATTTTTAGACCTTGTAAACTCATATTGAAATATTCTCGAAATTAGATTTTGAAGATAAAACTCTTAGGTAAGTTTTTATTTATTGATTCTTCAATACCCATTGATTATTTCATAATTTTAACATCAAAATCTTGGTATCAAGAGTTAAATTTTGAGGATTTTTAATAAAATCTTGAATTACTAATTTTGGATATTAAGGTCAATTTCTACTGCATTTTTAACAAAATTTCACATTTGAGATCTTCAAATCATGGGTAACGTACCTTTAAAGAAAAAATTTAGATTTATTCTTATGCATTGACTTTGATTTTTTGAAGTGATTTTTGAATCCGATTTCAAAATTGATAATATGGTTATTGTTGATCATATTTTCTCATAGAAAATCTATCTTTGAGTAGATTTCATGGCTTTAGATGTGTTAAGAAAGTGTAAAGCTTCAGTTTGACTTGTTTCACTTTGATTTTATGGGACGTTAAGGTTCTTGACTCTATATTACAGTGTAGCCTTATATTCTACCTGATTTATTTATAAATATTAGAGGGGTAATGGGTTTAAGGGGCACCTTATGTAAATAAGGTAACGAGTGTTTCCATGGGTGTTAGTCTTTATGTTTGTGGCTTAAAATGAAACCGGATTGATTCTAAATGTGATATTTGATAAATTATTTAATCTTTGATATTTCTAAGATGAACTTTAGGCTTGAGTCCTATTTATGATGGTCCCATAGAGTCATTTAAGAGATATTTGGCCTTCTTTCCATTATTACATGATTGAGATTCCCTGTGAGGCTTCTTGTGATACTTTTATCCTTTTAGATACCCTATGAGGCTTGTTGCTACATAGTTATGTGTTTTAGATGCCTTGTTAGGCTGTTATAATATCTTTA
This sequence comes from Withania somnifera, assembly GCA_039654485.1. Lineage (NCBI taxonomy): Eukaryota > Viridiplantae > Streptophyta > Magnoliopsida > Solanales > Solanaceae > Withania > Withania somnifera. The sequence continues at coordinate 5,608 of JBDJHY010471893.1, read as the reverse complement.
TCTATTGCGATGCCCACTAAGACCTGTTGTGATAATTTATCTATTGAGATGCCCACTAAGACTTGTTTTGATAATTTATCTGTTGAGATGCCCACATAAAGGACTTGTATTGACATAACTTCATATCCATACACATATCTATACTTTGTTTCTTTTACTATTCGTTATTGAGATGAATATTGTACCATGAGTTGCAGTCGATATTGTGACACTATATTTGATTTGAGATAGATATAATATGGATATGAGTATTGTTATCTCAATATTGTCATCTCAAGTATGAGGTAACGGTTGAATTATGCCAGACTTATCGACTGAGGCTTAAGATAATAGGTGGTAAATGTCTTAGCTAACCCATAGGTCCTAACTATTCGAATTAGAATCAAATGTGTATGGTAGGATTATTATGAATCATATTGACTGACATTGCATCGCATTCCATATCTAAGTTCTCATTCTTATACATTTTTTTATTGTATTAATTAAGATATTTGATGATTTAGTATCACTTATATAATTTGTTGAGATTATCTGAGGCCATGATTTGATTATTCTTTTAGATAGTTGAGATTATTGTTTGTCTAGAGATCAGTTATTGAGGACTTCATTTAGTAAGTTTTTATTGAAACTCGTATGGCCTATATTAGTTATTATGGTACTTTTGTTAGGTATATTGTTTGATTGAAGGTTATGGTCTATGTTGGTTGGAGTGTAGGTGGTTCTCTCCATCGATTAAGTTTAGGGTTAACCAAGGACACTTATTAAGTACCAATTGCTTTTTGTACTCATCATTGATCTTTTCTACACTGACTGTAGGCACTTCGCTCGTGTTTCTCCAATAGAATTCCTTTGTTTATGATTCAAGGATTATATTTGGAAATCACGAGGTAGTGGCTCTATGTACTAGCTGGTCGTGGACTTCCTATTTATCCTTATTATCTACTTTTCTTTTAGGTTGAGACATTTTTTATATTGTGTTGAATTCACTTGGATTCTTTATCATTTTTTGTAGGGACTACTTATACATAATGATGCCAAATAACTAGATACGATTGTGTAGTTGGATTTTTGTATTTGATTGATCAAAGGTGCAAGTATACCCATATTTTCCACCTTCACCTTTAAGCGATAATTTGTTATTTATAGGCATATAAGGAAAAAATATTGTAAATGTTTGTTATGTAATATGTTTATAGTCTCTAAGATGCATTTGGTCCAATACAATTGCCAAAATGAGATAAATTTAACTTAGATGGGATAAATAATTCGACTAAGCTAGTTTAGACTTTTTCTAATGTACTTTATTTGAGTTTGGTGCATTGTTTGGCTTAATAGTTGTTATAAGTTACTGTAGTGTGTTTATAAAGTTTCAAATAAAGCCAAAAAGGTTTAGAATAATGCTACAATATTGAGCAAATAAGAATCAACGCAACAAGTTGACGCTAGCCTAGACTATGCTCTTTGTTTGATGGAGTTTGGTTGATGGTGCTTTGTTATGCATGTTTTGAACTCTTTTGGAGGTAAATTTTCAGTTTTAACTAAGCTATATTGATAGAGGAATAAAGAGCAAGCGACCAAGGATCAAACATGGAAGTTGGACACCAAAACCATACTTGGAATCAACCTAGTGTTGCACACTTAGATGTTGGTCTAATAGCTCGTGTTTTTCGCATAAGATTGCCAAATTTAACCACACATCACAGGTTATTTTCCAGGGGTTATTTTTGACTTTACTATAAGCCTTGTGATGCACAGGTAAGTTCATAAAACTAACCATACACTGCACACTCCTGAAACTCATATAAAAGGGGGTTTAAAGTTGTATTAAGTGTTGGGAACGATTTGGCTTTACATAAACTTCATATAGGCACTGATTTTGTAATGATCCTTAAGGTTATTTTATTTTTTCATATTTTCTTACATCTTAAAACTTTTTATAGTGGCCCTAGATCATTTGAGACTTATCAAAAATGGTGTTTCAGTTCCTGAGTCGTTCGTTTGGTTGTTATGTCTTTTTTCCCATTTTAGAGCCTTTACTAGTGAAATCATTGCCTTTAGTTAACATTATGAGAAAACAAGCTCAGAATTTCTGAAAGTTTCGTTACCTCCAAAAATTAGATATTGCTCTAGAAGGACTCTTTGTTTTGGTCCGAAGGCTTTGGTTTTGAATTTATCTGGCTTTGCATGTCTTATGTGCTTTTTTGTTCATAAGTGAAGAATGGGTGGTCATTTTGTGATCAAAATTTTAGACTAAAAATCCGCCTGCGCCATCAGCTTCAAAATATTAATTTTTGGTAAGGTGAGTTGTTCGGTTTGGCTTTGGGCCAACCAAACTCATTTCGGGTACTCGATTGAAAAATTGGTTATTTTGGCTAAGTGTTGACTTTGGTAAATATTTCATCGAAATGACCTGGGACATAATTTCATTTATTTTGTTTATTCTAAAATATTGTTTCCATGCAATTTACATATTTGGTTTGTGTTCATCGGGTTCCCAATGCATTACGAGCATTATATTGAAGTAGTTTTTAGTTGGTTTTTATTGTCTAAAACAGTTGATAGTGCCTGATCCATTGTTCATCACAACCGTAATACGTATCCACGAGATCATAGTACACATCCCGAGTTCCACTTTGCAATTGCAGATAAATTCCACATGATCGCGTGACCCCCTCCGTCTTGGCCTTCATGACAGGGGAGTGTGAGCCACGCAATCACAATGTGTTCCTTAGTGCTTCATGATCGCGATCCTCAGCTAGCGTAAAGAAAGTTCCTGGAAGGTATAAATATTAGGAAATCCAGTTTTTCAGAAATTGTTCATCTTTTTCCAACTTCAAACACTCAAAAACCTTTATTAAATTTTTTGGGTCTTTGCATGTGACACTGGGTGATGTTGGAAACTATATTTTTTCAATTATCATCAATTATTGGTAAGCTTCCACTTTACTTTCTTCAAATTTCACCCAAATTTCCCAAAACTCTCAAAGTTGATTCTTCACTTTAATCCATTGTTTCAAGCTTCTTTCTGCTCATCTTAGCTTCAAATTTGGGTATGAGATCCCTACGACCTGGGAAACATCTTATACCTTTTTTCGAACTGGTGGTTTATTTCCTGAGTCGTTTGTTTGGTTGTTATGTCTATTTCCCCATTTTAGGGCCTTTTCTATTGAAGTCAATGACGTTAGTCAATATTCTTTCAAAAAGAGCTTAAAATCAAATTTTGATAGTTCCTTAGCTCCGTAATATGGATTTTAATCTAGATGGACTCTTGGTACATTTCCGGAGGCTTGGGTTTTGAGTTTATGTGGTTTTATGAGTTTTATATGCTTTTTAGTTCATAAGTGGAGCTTCGATGGTCATTCTTTATCGAAGTCTCTGACTTAAAATTTGGCTGCGACATAAACCTCAAAATGTTGATTTTTGATTTAGGTTAGATATTTGTTTAGGATTTGGGATAACCGAACTCATTTTTGGATACTCGATTGGAAAGTTAGTTATTTTGGCTAACTATTGACTTATGTTAACATTTTTTACGAGATGACCTTGGATCAGAATTTCGTTTGCACCATTGAGTCTGAAATGTCATTTATATTTAATTTGCATATTTTATTTGTGATCATCAGGTTCCAAATGCATTCTGAGCATTGTACTGAAGTTTAGTTTTAGCTAGCTTTTGCTGTGTTCAGTAGTTGTTGGTGCCTGATCAGTTGTTTATCATGATCACAATATGTTTCCAAGCGATTGCGATGCATAATCCTTAGCTCCTCTTCTCAATTGCATACAAATTCAATGTGATCGTTGATACCATCCATCTTGTCCTTCATGATCACAGCACGTCAGGCGATCGCAATGTGATTTTCCTCAGTCCTCTTGATCACTATCTAAAGCTATACGATCGTGTAGAGTAAGCTTTTGCCAGGTATAAATACCTGGGAATTATGATTTTTCAGCAATTGTTCATCTTTTTCCAACTTCAAACACTCATAAACCTCTATTAAAATTCTTGGGTCTTTGCTTGTGACAATGCGTGATGTTGGAAACTATATTTCTTCTATTATGATCGATTTATTTGTAAGTTTTCACTTTAATTTCTTTAAATTTAACCAAATTTCCTCAAATTATTTATTCTTCACTTTAATCCATTATTTCAAGCTTATTAATTGCTCGTATTAGTTCCAAATTTAGGGTATGAGCTTCCTACGACGTAGGGAATATTTTGATACCTTTTGTTTAGAGTTACGGGTTCACGGGATCATAGGCTCGTATGATATATATTTGACCTTGGCTATTTTTATAGATTTATGGGTACTTTTAACCCGTCTTAACGTGTAGAATATTATTTTGCTCGTTTCGAGATCGTTCAAGACTGTTTGTGTACTTTTAGATAATCTGGAGTATTGCGGACCTATTCTACAAAGTATTTATGAGCTTATCTTCAGAGAGAACGTAGGCTATGGCTCACCGATCTTAGACTTTGATTATATGAGAAATAATTTTAGTAACTAACCATCTTGTGTGGGGATTTTGAGGTTGGTATCCATGACCTTGCCCGCTTCTTTGATCTACTTCTTGGTTAGGTATTAGTGTTGCATTCATGATTATAGTTACTCATGACCCTAAGTGGTTTAGATTGACTTTGGAACACAGACGATGGCCTTATTAGGAATGTATATTAGTCCCCGACATCGCCTAACTGGTTCTAACTTTTGTAGTATTCAAGCATGTGTAGGGCCGGCAGGACTTGTTATGATATTGTTGTGATAAAGCATATCATCATCATGGAATAGGTTTAATTGCATTGGTTTCTACTTTTTTATGGCCAAGATCCAACGTCATTAATTTTATAACCTTGTATGTGTTACGTGACTTATTTTCAGTATATGAGATAAAAATGAGTATTTTCAAGATGTTTTACTAGTTTGATAATAAAACGGATAAATAAAGAGTTAATACAGCTTGATTTATTACTAGAATTGGTTGCGGCCATACGCTAGATAATGATTTCCATTAGGATTTAGTCTCGGAAATATATAGGTAGTCATTAATATTCATTCTGATATAGCCCCAATCTGGCTCCGAGTATACTTTACAATTATAAGTTCAATTTACTTTTTGAGTTTAGTTGTATGCAGTTGCGGCCTCCATGGACCTTATTGATCTGATCTTATGGGTGACTAGAGGAGGGGTATAAGAGGGAATAGATGTATATGGGTTGTAACCTTCCATGGGTTTACCTTGTCGGGATTGCGGGTTTTGGGTAGGAGCTTTTGGGTTACTTTACTATTATTTCATCATATTATCATGCAAATTGTGTTCCTATTGTTTATTATTTGTACTCTCCGATAGTATGGGGTGCTAAAAGGTTTGCATTCATACTTGTTTGTATTTCATATCATATGAGATGTTTTGAGGATACTTCTTTACTATTTCGGTAATCACTTACTGTTACTAGTTGGTTAAACCTTGCAAGTCTCTCTTTCATGTTTCCTAATTGTTATACATGTTGTAGATAGTTGTCACGACCCGACTTCTCAGAGTCATGATGGCACCTACTATCCACCCAGTAGGAGAACCAAACCCTGTAGTCCGTAGCCAAAGCGGAGGACTA
>JBDJHY010471784.1:0-16627 GCA_039654485.1 Withania somnifera | reverse complement strand
TTAGAGACTTTGTAGACTATGGAAGGTAAAGTGTGGTTATGTCTCATGTGTTAGACATTGTGGCCCCAACGACAAAGTCATGTATATTGTTTTTGGTTTAACAATGTAGTTTCTTTCCAAGGAAGCCTAATATCCATCAAGACAGCACCCCTTAATGTTCATATAAATGCATGGTAGGTACATGATTATAGTTGTTCCTCCCGAGCTTCTTCGCCAACGTGTGTCAGTCCGCCTTAATGGGATTTGGGGTGTGACAACTAGTATATCCACTATCTATGAAATACAATATGTACAATACATAGCCTTGAATAGTGTGATATGAATGTTTGAATGATAGATGCCAATAGAAAAACTTAACCCAGGACAAATGTGGAGTTCTACTACCATTGAACTTAAAATACACCTCCAAAATCGGCCCTAGAGTACCTAGATGGTCTACTCAAACTAACTATCTGGATGGGGTGAAATGTTTCACTCCAAGCTACTGTCATACTAAACTCACAATGTATAGTCCTCGAAAATTGAGAATCACCATGCGCCTCTGTTGGATATAATGGATACTTGTACCACATGAAGACGAAGACTCTCCTGAATGTAAAAGGCAATAAGTCCCTTGGCATACCAGAAAGATGGAGTTGGTAGAATGGAACAAGATTAGATAGTCGGTCCATAATGATCCATATACAATCATGATCCCTAGAAGAACAAGAGGGTCCAGGAAAAAACCAAAGATAATTTTTTCCTACTCCTACTTAGGAATAGGCAGTCACTGCAAAACTACATCAGTACTATGGTAATCAAACCTCAACTACCGGTAGCTGGAGCATCGGAATACAAAATCTCAAACAACACCACATGAATGCTAAGATGGATATTATCATCATATGAAACTGGCACAATGCTAAATTTCAACCTCAACTATAGCCACAATGCGAGTAATATGCTCACAATGTATCATGAGGTGTCCGAACAATATGCTCATAGTGGTTGTCAATTTGTGGGTGGAAATAGCAGTGCCTACTATCCTTATCAAATAAAGATGTGAATCGAATATCACTCTCTAAATTATCTAGAACTGGGATCTCACAAAAACTAAAGAACACCCCAAACAGGAAGTAACATGATTTTCTACACATCCCCACTATATCCAAATGTATGGAATATCTAGTATAATAGGCCTCACAAGAATGAGTTGAACTGAATCATCAACTCTGGAGTTGTAAGTAACAATACATGTCTACATCGTGCCATCAAAAACTGAATGGAACCTTGGAAAGGAAACCCTAATACTACGAGCTCCTTAGGTATAGTTGACCAATAGTGCAACAAAAGCCAACTCACACCAACCGAAAATCAACAACAATAGGTACCATAAATGGAGGTTGGCCCTGCCTTCCAAGACAGCGCTACTCTTGGCCTAGAACTAAATCCACGGTGAATGGGTTACCTCAATCATCAAAATCAACCTGGAATCAACTCAAAACTGTCTAAAACTCAAGGAAAACATCACCCCCAATGTAACCCGTCATACTACCTATACACTAAAAATAGCCTCATATCATAGATAAATACTCATCTATCATTGCCTCATAACAACAATTCAATAAAAGCATCCATCGCATCATCTGATTGCCAAATGTTCGAAGCTAATAATAATCGCAGACCAAGAATGGAGGAATCCCCAACTACTCATAACTAGCTAACATATAGATCCGTACCTCAAAATCTGTAAGTCCCTCGACCCTCATACAAAGAACACAATCATGAAACTGAATCATCACCCAACATAAGCCAATCATTAGTCTCAGTAGAACAATTGTAAAAGAGCTAACCCAATAGCTGCTCACGAAGATTAAAGTTGTATGATTACATCCACTGACTAAAACGAGAATGGATCACATAAATACCGTTCTAAAACCTCTAGGATACTACAACCTCGATCCACCACTAAAGACACATTGTTATCTACCAAGACCATTACACGTATGCTATCTCAAAGACTAACTACATAGGCAAAGGGTAAAGATAACACTCTGGCAATCACTCCTCAACTGCAGAAACCAACAAAATGGGAGAGTCACTTAATTACAAAAACTTAACACTCTGGTCATCCAATAACAACCAATAGAAGTACGGGTAGCACAAGTCACCACCTAAAGCAACTGAACTACTTGCGGTCAGACAAACCACTATAGGATAATAGGGCATCTTGGCTTAAGAATGAAGAAATATGGACCCACGATACTAGTAAACACCCCCAAGTGACTACCGCCAATCCTGAACATAAGGCAGAGCTTGATTGGTACAGTCCGAAGGACCTCTATCAATATGCTGATACACGGACCATGGACAAGGTATACACATAAAAAAATACTCCCAAATCTAAGAAGAGAAGGGTAAATTTCCCATGCCTAATAACTCACTAAGGCTGCCTACCACTGAAGGCCTAAGTCTGCCATCTCACAATATTTACAAGCTAAATCAAACACCTACCTAGGATCCACCACAGAAAGGTTTAATCCTTACTAGTGGGGAACAAAAGGACCTTAAAATCACAATCTACCACTTAGGGTAAGGAAAGGTAAGGGAAATCGAAATCTTATCTGGGATATAACAAGGCCATTATAACAAGGGAACTCATCCCCTGATTCATAGGAAAATAGCCTAATAAATCTCAATAAGCACCTTCGAGGAAAAATAAAAGATCCAGTATACCCATGGAAATTAAAACCTAGGTTCCACAAAATAGCATGTAATCGTGGGCTACAATATAAAGGCTACAGCAAAACCTAAACCCAATCTATCATACCCCTAGTAAAAAGGTCAATCTGACTAGCCTAAATGAAGTCTATAATACCCCCAATAACAAGGTCAATTTAACTACCATAATAACAAAAACTAGAATGATTCAGAGTCATGCACAAGTCAGCACAAGCCAACTAGGCAGCGAATGATATAAATCTATACCATAACCAGAGTTCGGAGGTAGCTCTCCAAAACCGTCCTTCCCACTACCACGAATTGAAGAACGCAGAACCTCTGGTAAGATCTTTCGACCGGCCTAACTCAGGCACCAATAATTGGAGCACTCCCTGTATGAATAACCAATACCTCCTTATGCAAAACATGAACTACTAGAACTATCATGTACTTTAACTAGCTGCTGATACGACGTTGTCAATGGTGCTAACTGGATATCCCTATATCAAAGGAATTTTCTAGCATAATGGTCTAGCTCCCTACACTAAGAAAAACACAGCCTCTACCTTTGCGGGAACCACTATTTATGCTCCTCGGGCCATCCCGACATTGAATCCCAGATAGTTGAAACACACTAGTAATGCCCTAAAATGTTGATCACTCCAAATATTGTCCTCTGTCAGCCTACTGAGGTAGAGTCTTAATGGACTGACTGAACTGACCTAACTGGATCTTCTGTGATGACCCCTATCCATAATACAATCTACTCCCAGATCGAACATCACTAGACACATCTTGAAAACTTAAACATAAGGCTCACCAATCTGGAGCCAAACTCTGGCTACTCAACCCAAGTCATTGTAACAACAAGACCCCAAGAAGGGAATAGTCTATGACCCTATTCCCTAACTCTCCATATATGAAGCAACCCATACTGCTCTTCCCCTCACTAACCCTAGATAAAGTACCACAAACCCCCACCAGATAAGGGCTCTCTACTCGATGATCTTATAGGTCTCACGACGGGATCTATCCATGGAAGCTTAGCTGCCAAAACATCTGCCCATAAGTATGTCCCGCTACTAGCAACTTCTCTATCCATGGAAGCTTAGCTGCCAAAACATCTGCCCATAAGAAATTCCTACAATTCTTATACTACTCTATCACGACCCAAAAATTGAGTGGTGATGGAAACTATATCTCACATGGAGACAAGCGCTGGCCTAGAGTAATAACAGTGGGGAAGTATCAAGGATAACAAAAGAAAAGAAGAAGGAGATGCTGAGATGAAATATAAAAAAAATACATAGCACATAACCCAAAACGCCTCCACAGAACCTTGTATAGTGGTTGTAAAGCATCTATATATCCTAAAAGGGTACAAAATGAACCCACAATAGCGAAAAAACTACAAAATGGCTATCCAGGCTACAAGTGGGATAGCTATAGAAAACAGAAGGATGATCAGCCATTATGAACGCCAACTGCTTACCATATCTCTTGAACAGCACCAAGCTACTCCATACGACCGTGTCTGCGTTGATATCTCGGACTAGGACCTACATTAGGAAAATATGTAAAAGTGTAGCATTCGTACCAAAAAAAGGGGAACCCAGTAGGCATCATTGACCAATCGGGCAAAAGTTAGGCAAGGTAGATAACAAACCTAGCAAGTAACAAAGTGGCATGTAGTGTATAACAAAAAAGTTAGTTACAACAATAGCTAATAAGTGCAATAAAGGATCAACTATCAGTGTGTGTAGTATCAACTAAGAAATATGAAAGAAAGTAACTCACAAGGAATAACACATAGACTCGGGCCATGACCAAATCATAAACAAACGTGACACATACCTAGAGCTCCAACATAACCAACACAAGGAAATATCAACAAAAGACTATAAATTATCAACTAGTTAAGCTAACTATGAACACAACAAGTGTATGAATAGTACTAATCAAAAATTAAAGAGCACAAGTATATTCTAATAGACAACAAACCTGGATGGTATCCCATTCAACTGGTAGGTACACTCAGACAATAAAGTAACCCAACAAGTACTCCCCCCTTAAGTACCGAAGGGTACAAAAAATACATAAGGATGCAATGCAAGGGGAGATAAGAATTTAAAAAAATGTCTAAAAGCTCCATCTATGGGATGATCTCAAAATTAAGGAGGTCTCGCTGAAGTCTCAAACTACATACCATGTATCAAAGTATCTAGATGCTTCCTTTATGGGATAGTTCTAATTGAAAGGAACCCGCAAAGTACTAGAAATGCATACACCATAAATAAGTGTAGTCATGTCCCTCTCTAAGATAGTCCCAAATTAAGAGGGACCCACGAAATCTTCCAGTATACTTACCCATCCTACCCTATATACCCCTCCTCCGGCCATGAATCATACCCTAAGAATGGTGCCCTAGGTTTGAGGGTACGTGGAGGGACCTATACCTGGATGCAGAACAAGTGAAAAGTCCTTTAGTATCCTAGCCAATAGGACTAAAAGCCAAAACTCGGGCTCAGTCCATATATCATATCTCAGTGAAAATTCAAGTACAACCTTGAATAACCATATCTTTATAAAATCCATTTATCGCCATGTAGGCAAAAATCCATATCTTTGTAAATTCCAGTGCCATGTAGGCAGTGTCAAGAAAATACAGAGAAAGTAAGAAAAAGCCTCAAATGATATGAGAAAATAGCTCCATACTGCTTATGGGAATAGTCGCAAAAAGTATAATATATAAGAAATTAGTTTTTGGTAATTACTTTGTAAAAAATTTAGTTACCTTTTAAATCATTTAATGCATGCTCGCAACATAGAACCAATCAACATACTAAGCCTAAGGCTTCTAACTGGAACCTATAAGATGGATGCTAAGCCCTAGTCCAAAGGTGTAATCTCCCCTATCACAGCCATGACCCTGAGCCACGAGTAACTGCATCCCAGATACCTCAGCTTCCCACAAGGGTGCCCTTTAAGGGACAAGAACATACCCCTACAAGGGAACACATGGAGCTACCAAAACTTAATCCAATACCACTCACTCCTAAGCTCGTACTGGGATAGGGAAAATATTATCATATAGGGCTGATAAGTCTCTAGAAAATCCAAATCCAACTGGGTATAACATCATCATGTAAGGTAGCTAATTATCCACCATTTTCGTACCATATCCAACTAGGTATGGGGTAATCATGTAGGGCTTCTAACCTATAAAAAAGGCTGCATGTAGCCATCTGTGGCCCCAAAAGAGGTTTACACCTGCCTTAGTTACATATAACAGCTCAGGTAAAACACAAATAATAAGCCTACCTAGATCTTCTCTAAAGCCACTAGCATACATCAGGGGTAGCTCCTAAATTCCTATCACTGGTATAATACCAACCTCACTATGGTCAAGAGTCTACATATAATGATAAGCATCAGAGTTTTTACTCCTACCCCCAGCCACACTATAGTCCAGAGTTGGCGTGAGACACACGGGTAGGGTAATACGTCTCCAAGGTAAGTAGTTACTCTACAAGGCATCTAAATGGGGCCATAGGCCGAATAAACAAGCATATCAGGGCCAGAATAATCATCCCATCCCTAAGTTGGTGCTTTACCATACATTTACTATACTAATACCCAATATTAAAAAAGTAGACTGTAACCTACATAGATTCCGACGATGTCCTCGAAAAGTATGCCCTAAATGAGATGGATCACAGAAGAAGCTCAGAAGTAGGAGTGGCTAGAAAAAATATAACCACAAGTCAATACGAGTAAAAAAAGACCCTTATTTCTATATAAATAGTTGGGTCAAAATCCAGGCAAAAATTGGGTCTATAAACCCTAACAGCTCAAAAAAATGAAAATACTTATACCCATGCAAAGAGCACAACCATAAGTCGTACGGAACAAAATAGAGCTAAAATTATATGTAGAATCGAAAGATATATGCCCAAGAAGTTTCTAAAATAAAGAAATAAGGAACTACTTGGTAAAATAATTGTAGAAAAATCGAACGCATTTCTACGGAGTAGAATCTAGTTAAATCTCTTAAACAATACTTAATTTAGTAAGAAATTAGAGGGAAAATGAGGATTTGGTTGAAAATTAAAGAAAAAGACTAGAAAATCACTTTATACCGAATCAAAACTGTTTTGACTGATAAATCGCTCAAAATGGTTGATTTATTGATACTGGCACCAATTTATCAGTCCTTTTTGCTGATAAATCGGTCCTTGCAGCCCCAATCTTGACAGATTATGGAAAACTTTAAAAAATGCACACATAATGGAAATGGAGCCTAATTATAATACTACATATATGAAATATTTATGTAATCGACATTTCAAAATTGATGAAAGGTGATTCGTGATCATATAAGTTGAGTAAAGCCCAAAAAGTAATAATAATGCAAGAATTTAGCTCATAAAACCTCCAAAAGATCCAAGCTATCGATCCCATTAAGCCATAAATGAGTGAGACAATCCCAATAGTGCTCTAATCTTATAGAAATAGCAGGAATCATAGAAATGGATCCAAGGGCCATTACAGGGAGGCTGAATTGATGATAATATTTATTTCTTAATTATTCTCATGAGAGAATAAATTGATGATGATGTTTATAATAATAATCATTTATAGACATATGCCCGCACAGGTTGTTATTTTACATCATGACATTAACTGACTCCTGCTCTATAGGAATTCTTTAAAACTTTTAGATGGCCATATACAGTTGACATTGTGGTCAATATATAAGATTCATAATCCATATTGTTGAGTCAGGGTTTATAGAAGATGTTCCACTATTTTTGTGTGGGTTTTGTGATTGACAGTATGGCTTATGGTTTCAAACAAGGGTTCATACAGTTGACCATGATTTTAGGGAAGGACTTATCTTACTCAGCCTCTTTCCATGAGTCACAATACGACTTATGGACTAGTTCCATAGGATATTGGTTGACTCATGGAAGCTGTTGAAACTTTTACATGTGCAAGTGTACATGGCCAATCAAGTACTAACTGACTTATTTTAGAGCCATGTTATCTTACCCAAGACACTTGAAGTTAGTTGTCATAAACTCTAGGTATACTTTTCAAATTAACAAGAGAGAGTTTGTAACATGATTAAAAAATTTCATAATTATGAAGTAAATAACAAAATAAATGATGGTATGAAATTTGGTTGAAAACAAAAATGGAGAGTTCCAGGGTTTAGGAATACACTTCATAACTATGCATCAATATGGTTTCAGCAGGTATTAATGTTCATCATGATTATTGGTTCATGTGGTTGATAGCATAACTCAGGAATGGTCACCCTGTAAGTCAGTTACCTAAATTTGTCTCAGAACTACATTGTTGAGAGTGGATGTGAGTCTCTAATTTGAGTGCAATTACTTTTTCTTTCTATATTTTTAACTAAGTAAGGCCATTAGGTATATTTCTATCCTAATCACAAATCCTTCATTATAAATACTTAATGATAGGATCCATACTCTCTACACACTTAATTTCATCTTTTGGATTATGTGTTCAGTTCACCTAAAGAGTAAATATATCTTGAAGTTCACGACTCCTTACAATAGTACAAAAAGAACATAGAAATAATCATAATACATGATAAACATATAATCAAAAATCATGTGTCATAGCCTAAACCTTGTAAAGAGGGCATTTATCCACTCATAGTTCAAGAAATAATTGTCATTAATGAATTCATAATTAAGACTACAAAGAAGATAAATAAAGGAAACTAAGAACTCTAGAGTAGATTCCTTGATGTCGTATTTGTTCTCCAATTTTTATATGATATCGAGATGTGTTATAATGTGATTATTTCAAATGTTTATTAGACTTTAACTCACCTAAATCATATTCCATATGAATTATATACAATTACCAAACATACCTCAACTTAAAAGAAACAAAAGCCAACTTTTTACCTGATAAACCACCCTCGATTGTGTGCTTCCCATTTGGTGAACTAAAGTGCACGTTGTGGACCCCAACATGCTAACTTCTATTGGAAAACTGAATTTTGCAGTGTGGTGTAGTCCTCAATAGGTGGAATAAGTTAGATGAGATGGGGACTAGTTGGGGAAGTGAGGTGTGCACCGCAGAGGCTAGACAAGATATGACTTGTTTCATCTATCTTAATCTCATCATACATCTTGAGCTTGCATCTTGTTCCATCATCATTGGAGATCTTTCCCAGAAATTTTTAACTCATAAAAAACCTCCAAAAATCAACATTATATCCGTACAAGAGAATATTCATACCACAAAGTCAAACAACCACAAGATTAGCTTGGTTTATGTTTTGTCATCATGTATCTTTCTTCCTGCTTATATTTAATATGTTGTATCCCCAATATCTTAATAAAAGAGATCATCACAAGAATAGTTCATGGTCAAAGTAAATCAACAATACCATAAACAAGAACAAGCTCACAAAGTAACCCGCTCTCACTAGTTATTTCATCTAAACTTGCCTTAACAACTTTAGCGCTTGAAATATGTTCATTGCTCATTAAAACATCTACGTGAGGCTAAGTATAAATTTACAAAAAAATTCACCATTTTACACTCATGAACACACTAATTTATCCTCGAAACTAAGCTCAAATATTTGTGGATAATAACTCTTAAGTGTATAAATACGCTTAAGATCACCACTCCACACTTAGAGTCTTGTTCGTACTTGAACTAATCTACATTCATATACATCAAGGAAGATCCAACAACACTAATTGAAACAAGATAATCAAGTTAGAACTAAAATGACTAATATAGATATCAATTTACACCACTAGCATGTTATAATATAGCTTTAAACATGAATAATATTTAAAGTCTACTAGCCTAAAGAACTTACTCCAAAACCTTTGAAAAGACAAACATATTACACAATCAAGATATCATATAGGTCACTTATCCATCATCAAATGTGTGCCCATCACAAACAAGAGATTTACTCAATTCACTAGATTATACAATTCAATCCAAGATTGGGTGAAACAATCAAATTTCACTCACTCTCACAAAGAATTCTCATGCAACATAGGATGAATCATATGATTGACATTAGTGTAGTACCTTACTAATATAAGAATATCAAAGTTCAAGATCAAGTTGGACATTAAAGGTCATAAAGTGGTCTAAGGGATGGGTAGGAATTATTTTGGCTAAGAATAGTGACTATCTTTTCTAAGTGCTTTAATACATCACAATTTTATTAAAGTCATTCTTCAAACACCTAGTATACACAATGTTTCTTACCGTTAGATCTCTTTTATTTTTCCCCCTCTTTAAGAAATTTCACACGTCATTAGTAGGGAGTATTTTTTGATCATCAGATGATTTATTTTTTATTTTCTTTTTCTTTCCTCCCCAACACAACAAACAAACTTTTTCACACCAATACCTACAAGTTTAAGGGATTCAATTACACTCATTCTCTTTCTTTATTTCTCACTCCTTATTCGCCTTTTTTTCATTAAAACATTTAGGATTTTGCATTAGATCCATGATCTATTAGAAAAGGATTAAGCTACATATTAGGCTACCAAAGAATGGGATAAAGGCACAATGGGGCTAATTAAGATGATACATAAGGGGTAGATAAAGTAGAGGATAAAGTATGGCTATCAAAGAAATGTCAATATCATCTCCTAAACTCAGTGTTCTTCATTTTTTCTTTGTAAACACACCAAGTAAGTTCAAGACATTAATATATATACATGGAATACAACTGTAGTCTTACACACATAGAATACATATTTAACTCAAGAAGGATCTAAATAGACTCTCAACCAAGGAAATTGACAGAATTCAAACTTTAAGACAAGATTCAAATAAATGATTTCAAACTTTATAATATGTTTTCAATTCAACACAAACTTACATCATATATTCAATTATACCAAAACCACTTAATATCAAACTAGTGAAGGGTTTTATTTATTAACTAATAACTAATTTTACATCAATACGGTTTTCATCTATCAATTATTGAGAAATTTGCAAAAACTATGAAATTATTTTTTTAATTACCCCTAAAAAGAAAAAAGAATATTTATTCAAAGGAATGCACATGGAAAAGATATGAAAATAAAAGCCAAGGGGTGCATAAAGTGTTCTTTTACATAAAAGAGCCAAAAATAATATACAACTAGAAACTACAAAATGAAAAGTTTTTAAAATTTTTAAAACTTTTCAACAAAACAAAATAATCCCAGAGTGCACTTCACTCTAAACATACAGATAGGAAAATTCCCCGCCCCACACATTTTTGTCTATTCTTCATAGCTTACGATTGTAGGTACTCAGACTTTACCTCAATCCATAGACACAAAATCAAAAACAAAAATCAAAGTGATCCTAAAAAAAAAACACTACCTTAACTTGGGTTGTCTCTCAAGTAGCACCTGATTTGTTATAGCCGCATGACTCATATCGCATCTCATCAACCAGAGTAACTCACCCTATTTTCCCTCTTGAAGGACATTTTCTTCTTTTATCATCATCAATTGATTACCATCACACTCAACTCTTGCTCTTACGTTCACTCCCTTTTCAGGATCATATGCATTTCTACTATACTCAAGCGTAGACGTACACACTATTTTGGGAAATTTCTTGAGAGAGTCCAAAGAGTTCATTGGAGTCTTGAACTTTACCACCCCACACCGATCTTCCTAGAAGTGTTAAATTTGTATTGAAAATAATATAAGAGAATTTACACGATTGAGGCATACACTTCACAATCATTCATAACTATGGTTTTTTTAAGGTATTTGGTGTTCTTTGTGATTACTGATTCATGAGATTTTTATTATAGTTCGGGTATGTTGACCCTCTAATTCATCAACTAAAATTAGTCTCACAACCACATCATTGAGCAGGAATCTGAGCCCTTAATTTTAATGCAATTGGTTATCTTCCAGTATTATTAACTAAGTTGACAATTAGGTATATTTCTATCGTAATCGCAAATCCTTAATTATATGTATTTAATGATAGGATACATACTCTCTACACTCTTAGTTCCATTTCTTAGATTTTGTGGTTCGTTCACCTAATTATTATAAATATATCTCAAGGTTCATGACTCCTTTCAATAGTAAAGAAAGAACGTACAAACAATCACAAGATATGATAAACATATAAACCAAATCTAATAAACAATAATCTGACAATCATGTGTCGTAGCCTCAACCCTATAAAAAGGGTATTTAGAAACTCACAGTTCCAAAATTAATCACCATTAATGAATTCATAAGTAAAACTACAAAGAAGATATAGAAAAGAACTAACAGCCCTAGTGTAGAGCTCTAGATGTCGTGTTTGCTCCCCAATTGTTTTATTATTCCAAGATATTTTATAATATGGATAAGTAATCCATTTATAGGCCTTTTACTAGTCCAAAATCCTTTCCCATATGAGTTATATAAAATGACCAAATATACCTCAATTTAAACCAACAAAAAACCAACTTTTTACCCAATAAACCATCCTCCGTGGTGCGCTGCCCATTTGGTGAATTAAATGCATGTCACGGAGCTAAATGCATTGATTTCCAGTAAAAAGAAAAGTTAATTATACAGCAAAGAACTATCCTCAATTGGTGGAATAAGTTCAAAGACATGAAGGCTAGTTGGGTAAGTGAGTTGTGTATCACTTCATTTTGGGTAAGTTCAAAGACATGAAAGCTAGCAAAGACATGACTTGTTTCACCCATCTTACTTCTCATCTTTCATTTTGAGCTTTTATCTTGTTCCATCATTGTCCTATATCATTACTAGAAGCTTTAAACCCGTAAAACTACCTCCAACCATCATTATTTGATACATACAAGCAAATCTTCATAGCAAAAAGCCAAAAAAGAATAAGCTTAGCTTTCATTTACTAGTTCCACTAATGTAGTTTTCTCCATGTTTTTTCATCACTTATATTTTGTCCAGCCTTTATATCCATCAGATATATCCCCAATAGAATCCTAAAGTATCTCATCACAAATATTAGTCCATCTAACAAAGTAAACTAGATAACCATACACAAGAACAAGCACATAAAGCAAGTCGTTCTCACTAGTTATCTCGTCTAGACTTGACTTAGCTATTTTAGCTCGCAAAATCAGTACATCACTCAATAAACCATCTAAACATGAGTCTTAGTACACATTTACATGAAGTTCACCATTTATTCTCAATAACACAATATGTTATCCTCCAAACTAAGCTAGAAAGTGCATAGATAATAACATTAAGGTGTATAAATACCCCTAAGATTTGAGGCCTAGCTTTAAGGAGGTAGATTCTATGAACTTTATATAAGTCTTAGACTTGATTCATGGCTTGTGAACTCTCTCTTCGAACTCTAGAAGGAAAAAATTTCTATGGTTTTCTGAGCTAAGACTGTAGATTCATAGTTTGAGGTTTGAAATACTACAATCTCTCTCTCTCTCTCTTTTAGGATTATTCATCCTCAAACGAAGACTTAAGCTAGGTTAAAAAAAGAAGAACAACTAGACTTGGCTGACTAACCACTAAACTAAACTACTATCATGAGGACTGACTTATACTAAGGGTAAGATTCAGCTGAACATACACAGCCCGAATGCATACATGGGAATTATAAGTAACTGGTGAGGACATGAACGTGAAAAGAATAAGTAGAGCAGGAATATCACTACCTCATGTTATATTGGTGCTAGGAGGTAAAAGATGAACGTACATGTTAATTATATCTACTTCTACTTATAAAGCAGCTCCCTCAATTAATTGATTTCAACACAAAACTCTAATATAAGAAACGTCCTTATTCCTCAGCCTAAGAACCTATCTATAAAGTATCTCAACTTGTACCCCCCGTATGGAAAGACTATCCTTCACATGAATATGTTCTAATAGGACTACAAGCAAAGGATTGTCAATGCTCTTCTTCACTAAAAAAAACAAGATATACTATTTACAACTCTGTTAGAAAATATAATTCATAAGACATTAAATTCTTCCTCAGAATCAATAAGGTCCAATATAATAAGACAAATCTTCCCTTTACCAAATCCTATAACCCTTTCATGGGTGAGACTTTCAAAATCATCCAATCATAAACCCCAATCTAGAGATATTTTCTCCACATCTATGAATAAAACTTTTAAAAACTCTGTACAGTCTTTAACCTTTCCAAATCAGGTGAACCTTTTCCATATATTCATTAACTAATAATTTCCCTATCAACATTGCTTTACCAACCTCAAAAACTCAATTAGAGGCCTAAACCTCCTAACATAGCATGCCTTATATGGAGCCATTTTGATACTAGAATGAATATTTTAATTATTATTATTATTATTATAAAAATCAACAAAAGGTAGTTGATCATGTATTATTTGAACATGTCCTTTGGAGTTTGAATGATACACTCTTCTTGACCTTCTGTCTGTGGATGAAAAGTGGTGCTAAGATCTACTTGGGTGCCTAGATCCTTCTAAAGGACATAAAAAATTGAGAGGTGAATTGGGTACCTTTATTTGAAATAATGGATTAGGGAACTTCATCAATCTAACCAACTCATGAATGTAGAGTTTGGCATAATTCTCTATACAATTTGTAGTCTTAACTAGCAATAAATGAGCTGACTTGGTCATCCTATATATAGTCATCTAAATAAAGTCATGTTGGTAGTGAGTATGAGGTAACCTATAATGAAGTACGTATTGTTCACCTCCTACTTTCATGTAGCAATACTAATATCTTGAGATAGACCTTAGGATTCAAAAACATAGTTATAAGATCAACAATGTCCCCCTTTTATACCATTCCACTAATAAAACTCCCTTAAATCTTGGTACATCTTAGTGGAACCTGGATGAATTGAATATCTAGAGCTATGATATAGTATTTGAATCCTCTCTCAACCTATCCATATTCGGAATACATAGTCTTTTATATTAGTGAATCGTCATCTTCCCATAAGGATAAAACCTCTACTTCCTGCATTGAACAACCATAAAGATAAAACCTCTACTTCATGCATTTGAACAACACTTTTCAACTGGCAATAAATAGGATCACTATCTTGAGTTTTCTTCACCTCAACCACAATGAAAAGTCCATATCATTTTATACTATTACACCACAATCCTCTAAATCTGTGATATGAATACCCAAACATACGAGTGAATGCAAATCCTTAGCTAATTATTTCTTTCCTTCCTCCACATATTCCATACTACCCATGGATAATCTGTTGAGGGAATTATCCATAAAATTGGCCTTAGATAAGTATAAAGAACATTAATGTCATAATATTTAGAAGCTCAAGACATCCCTTCTGACAAATATTCATGTCTTTCTAGTTGAATGCAAGTTGTAGGCTCTTATGATCGATAAACACATAAAAATAAACACCATAGGGGTAATGATACCAAATTACAAGGCCCCTCACACTTTTATTCTTAGAAACCACTCCCTAAACTAGTGCATTGGAATAATTTAGAAATATGGGAAAAATTTACTGTAGACTTAAAGTAAGGCCAAGACTACAAATCTCACTATCCATACTGTGAGTTGTACTATTGGATAGAACTTAGAGGCCCTGCTGGATAAGTTCATGTACTTTAACTTTATGAGAACAACTATGGTTCATGGTATCCAAAGTACAACCGTACAATAAATCATACTGGTAGACCATTAAGTTGTCCAGTTTCTGGAATTTGAGGCTAAGGACTAAGGGCATGATTTGTACTATGCGGAGTATAGCCCATACTAATCCCTCCATGATAATGCCTATAGCCCAGTTTTAAGTTCCAACTCACTATTAACCCTATGGACCATGGCATAAAAACTACGTATTGTACTGTTGACTATGGCATCCTTCCCGATAGTTTTGTAGAACTTTTAAGTAGGGGTATTTTAGTCCATTACTATGCTTCCCAGGTCTAATACTATGTCATTTGGACTTTTCTAGGGGATTTATATATACCCATACTTAACTCAGTTATTCAAGTTAATCTCTCAACCCTTTGAATTAAAGAAAATTTTCTCAAAACAGGGATAGGGCTCCTCACATCCAAGTTCAAAAATCCCAAGCCTACTTCCATATCTTTAGTTAGAAATCTTTAGTCAACAGGTATGTGTGTATTCAATGAGAGTAGCAATTCACTCTCATGCCCAATTTTCAAGTTTAAAGTTAAGATTTCCATGGATTCCATAATTAGGGTTCTTACCCAAAAGTTATCCCATACTATAAATTCAGTCTTGAATGATACTCTTACGTTCCTAGTTAGGATAAATAAGTTTTATCATGATTCTCCATGGCTATAGAGTAACATTAACTTCTTATTAAATCATGACCTCAGTTATCAGTCAAATTTCGTGAAAGATTTTTTCTTTTCAATGGAATAAGTTTTTATTTAATTTCCTTCATGGACATATGTTAGTTCTCATTTTATTTTTATTTTAAAGAATGATTTACGTGGCTTACTCAGTATCTACAGTACTTTCTAAAATATGCATAAGATATTATTTTTCAAACTATTTATTATTTCTCGGTGTGTTTTGATCTGTTGATCAGAACCTCAGATAAATACCTATTTTTAGGCATACGATAAGCATGCATAATATTTTCAAGATCGAATTGATCATAGACTCAGTCTACCATAATATGACTATACAGGCTTAAAGAAAATATTATTTTACTAGTCAAGTTTATTCTTCGTAACTATTAATGGGTTAGACCATCAATGATCATAACCAATCTAGAATAGTATGAGCACTAGCATTTCAGTTTAGGAGTAGTATATAGTAGGAAGAAGA
The DNA here is from genome assembly GCA_039654485.1 of Withania somnifera. Classification (NCBI taxonomy): domain Eukaryota; kingdom Viridiplantae; phylum Streptophyta; class Magnoliopsida; order Solanales; family Solanaceae; genus Withania; species Withania somnifera. The sequence goes on along the minus strand of JBDJHY010471784.1, from coordinate 104 downwards.
TTGAAATTTAGACAAACCCAATCCTAGAATGTCACGACCCGACTTCTCTGAGTCATGATGGCACCTACTATCCACCCAGTAGGAGAACCAAACCCTGTAGTCCG
>JBDJHY010471675.1:6432-17465 GCA_039654485.1 Withania somnifera | reverse complement strand
GGGTCTTTTTCTTTACATTTTAATCCCTGGAATTAGTATTTGATATTTTCGAGTGATGTAGCTGTGCTGGAGCTTTGGGCTTACGGTGTGCATTTTCTGAGGACTTCCGCCAGTACCGATAGGCTAGGTTTATTTTCTTCTATTATAGACTGGGTTATTATTTTTTGCTGGTGATGTGGCCAACAGTGTGAGTTGGGTTTTAGGTTGATAGTTGCATTCTAGTTCACTATTAATTATTTCATCAGTTTTGGGGGGCTCATGAAGCGGCATAAAGAGTGATGAGTTGTATGTTCGAGTCCTGGCTTCACCATGTGGGGCCACAGACCTTGCAGACTATTCGAGTTAATGCACGATGAGTGTTGTGAGATAAGATCTTAGCTGGTGGCCATTGGCTGATCTTAGACTCCGGTTGCTTCCATTAGTCTTGTTGTTGCTATGTCATGATCGGATATTTATATATTATTGGAATTGGATGGTGTGATTGGTGTTGATAGAGCTTAGACCCTGTATTAGATTTTTAGAAACGATCCTCCGAGGCAAAGACCCTGAGTACAGCACAGATGAGGCATATACCTCTAATATAGGTACTTGATAGGGTATTTACTCTGCTCTCGAATTTGAGGAATGGTTTTTCGAGGTACAGACCCCAAGTATGGCAGATGTTCGGCGTCGACCATTGAGTATGGAACAGATGAGGTGCGGACCTCTGATATAGGTACTCATGGGGTATTTACCCATCTTTGTCCTCCGAGGCACGGACCCCGACTATGGAATATGTAGGGAATATACCCCAAAATTTTGCACTGGTAGAGCTTAGACCGTGGACTTGAGTTGAAGCACGGTCCTCCAGGGAGCGGACCCTGATTGGTACAGGTAAGGGCGTAAGTCCATGATATTTGATACTGAGAGGGAGGGCCTTGGTATGACATGACTTTATTCAAATTTATTTTCCTACACCCTCGTGTAATAATTTCGTATTATTTCTGCTCACCAGGCTTAAAAGGGAGTCACGGTGGGTTTTGTTGTGTTGTTTGTACTTACCGGTGGGATCGGGCGCTAGGTAGGTTTTTTGTGTTTACTTTATGTCCTATACTTAGATATACTTTACCATTCGATCCTTTACTTGTGGTATATATATATACATACAGTTAGTTGGGTCTTGGCTTAGTTGGAGCAAAAGTACCTTCCTTTACTTTGGTTTTGCATTTTCGGAGAGTGGTTTCTAGCCATATGGGTTTTCCATGTTTTAGCTCCCTGTAAACCTGTACTTATACTCTATTGATGGTATTGCACTCTATATCTTTATCTTTCTGGATTGTTTGTTAGTTTTACCTCTCTCCTACTGTCTTTTGTCCTATTTTACTTCCTTTCCATTTCTTACTTGTACTTTATTTTATCCTAGTTGGCCTATGATGCCTATTGCGTACCTTGTTTGGTACACATGCTGCACTTCTTTACCAGTTTCATAGTACATATACCGGTAGGGGTTATCAAAAATTCTGATACCATGTGGAGTAGATACAACTAGTTTCGAAGGCTACAGTGAGCTTCAGCATCCGAGCTAACTGTGGTTTCCTTGATTTCCAGCCTTATTTATTTTATCTATTGTAGGACCTGAGTAGCATTACTTTTGTAGGAGTTCTTCGTATATATTTTATCTTTTGGATACTCTGTGTAGTAGACCCATGTTTCATTGACAACGGGTTTTGGGATTTGGGTTGCATATGCATTTTTTCTACTTCTGCTTCTTCTTATGCTCTTTATTCAATGTTGGATGATTTGAGTGTATACAACCCATTATGCGTAGCTCCGGGATGTAGGGTTAGACTTTTCTACTGGAGGCTTGTAGATGTCATCATGACCCAAATTTTGGGTCGTTACACTTGAACAACAATATAAATGCAGGACCACGAGTAAAGGTATGAGTCCTGACTTTGAGTTGTGAGTTTTACTATCACATCGTGGCCTCATAGTCCAAAACCCTAATTATTTTAATCTATGATGTCACGAATTACCCTGAGACTTGTGACATAGACCTACAAGTGTCACTAAGGACTGGTGGGACCTTAATGAAATTTCTACAGAACCAAAGTCTAAGACCATGTCTTGCGTCACGAGTCGTCATCTTTCTCCACTAGTTGTAGGTTCATGGTGATCTGTAATAAAAAATTTCCTGTACTCTTATTAAGTCATTCAGGATATTTCAGTAACTTTCTTTGGCCCCATTACATGTTAATCAACTATTTTACGACCTTTTACCTCTAATATATATAGCCTAATCATGTATTTCAATTATATTTTTGTTACCATCACTTAAAAAGAATTCCAAAAGAGTGAGTTAAAAGGTCAGGCATAAGTTCAAGTTCTCTTAGGGTTCTTAATACCAGTAGTGTTTTCAAGTTTTTGCTCATGGAATTCACTCCAAATCATTTATAGGGATATTCAATGATGGTTCCTTCCACTTTTATGCCCAAAATTTTAGTTTTTCGAGCAAAGTTAATACTTTTTTGATCTAGGATTCAAAACCTGACTGATGATTTTTATTACAATTAGCATGGGTTTAGTTATGAAACTCTACATAGATTTATGATCTGTAGAGTGATTTCTACTTTATTTACATGGATTTCTTTCAAGAAGCAAGTTTCAACTTAATTTGGCCTAAACTATGATAATTTCCCAACATAAGCATATGAAAACTTGATTTATTAACCTTACATAGATTTAGCAAAATTTCATAAAAACTAGCATGAGAAAGTATGACAGAAAATTAAGAGCTACATTAGCCTTTTCAAATTAGATATGGCATATTTTCAATGACAAGTATTAGATAGAGTATCGTGATATGTCCGTATGGTAGTTTTTTTTTTTTTTTGAAATATGAGTATAGTGCAGATTTTGGGAGGAATATTTTGCACTAAAAGAACTTGACTTTACTTATTAGAGGAGAGTAATGTTCAAGGTCAAAAATTATGTAGCCAACACATATATTTCTGTATGGTCTAGTTAAGGATCTTGAGCTTTGTATGATGAGATGGTTCTAACTATGGTAATTTGAGAAACCTTTTTTTGTATGGGTTTGTAACATCAAACCTTTTCCCGTGAGGGTTTATAAATCTAGACTTTATGTTTCTCATAAATGATTTATGCCAGTTATTAGAAATTCCCACCTTATTATTTAAGATTTTAGAACTAAATAATTGCATTGGAACAATCGATTATGACTTACTTAAACATTTTGGAAACTTGACACAACTTTATGATCTTAATCTTACAAAAGGTTTGGGTCATTAAAGAGATTTTCCAGCTTTACCTTATAATTTTTGCACTTTTTTCAAGACTATTTTTTTGCTTTAGCATTTATCATCCTTTAAATTTATGTTTTATGCATACATTATACTATCAAATATATTTGATGTATTAACCCAGCTTTGTGGTTGCATTATCTTATGAAAATGATATAGGCCTTCCATATTATATTGTGGTTAGTTAACAGATTGTGTAGAGCAGCTTGGTGAGTCCTAATAGTAGTGAGGGACAAAGTTGTTCACTTATCATTGTTTATTTTGATATTCTAGACTCATGCTGAGAGCTGACTTAGAGTTTGTCCGAATAGTTCTTCCTAGTTGTAGTAGAGGTTTCGAAAATTTATGCTTACCTTGTGGACATTCTATTATTCTTTCCTTATTTATAAATAACATACAAACCTTAAAAGATTTATGAGTTATTCTCAAGGGTATTTTTCATTATTTTATTTGTTGCTTCCGCTATATGTTTAGGGTGTGATCGAGTGCATGTGCTAAGGGAATCTTAGGCCATTCATAGGCCCTGAGTGCCTTGATACATCCAGGGTGTAAACTCGGGGTGTGAAAAACTCTATATCAGAGCATATGGTCAAATGTCCTAGGGATGTCTTAAATCGCATTTAGTAGTCTCTTTTATGGTTGTGTAGCACACCATACTTCTCACTGAGAGACTATATATCATTTAGAAAAATGTTTCACTTCTTGTCATGTATTTTTTCATGCTATGGAGTCTAAAATGATTCTCTAGTCTGTGATCTATCCTTTTTTACCATCATGCCTCCTAGTAGACAAATCACTCGCAGAGCCTCAACCAATATAGCTCCTGGACGTACGACTAGGAATAAGGCTCAGCCATCCCTATTCGCTAAATATGAACAAGGAATCACCATTGAATTTCGGGATGCTATTCATCTTTTGTCCCAGGAAGTCACTGCCCAGGTCAACCAACAAATCACAACTTCTGCAAGTCTAGTCAGGCACTATTGCTATAAGAGTTCATGACTTTGTCTGAATGAATCCATCCAGTTTACTAGTTCCAGAGTTGATGGGATCATCATAATTTTCTTATTGAGGTTGTGAAGATATTAAATGTGATGCAAATTAGGGGAGTGGAAAGGTTTAACTTGGCATCCTACCATCTCAAGGATGTGGCTAATCTCTGGTTCACACAGTGGAAATATTGTAGGGGTGAATGTGCTGCTCCAACTACTTGGGAAATATTTGTTAAATCTTTCCTGTATAGGTTCTTTCGAAATAGATGAGTGAGAATAAAGTAGAAGATTTCATGAACCTCAGGTAATTTTTTATGATTATTAAGGAGTATGGGATTAAGTTCATGCAACTATCTAAATATCCTCCTAAGATGGTTGTTGATCCTAGGTGAAGAATGAGTAAGTATATTTCTAGAATCAAAGAATCGCTAAAGATAGAGTGAAAAACTTCTAGGTTGATCGGTGATATAAACATCTCCAAACATATGAATTATGTACAATAGATAGAGAAGGAAATTATAAAAGAAAAGAAAGTATATAATAAGAGGGCAAGGTTTAACTAGCCAGAATAGGGTCAGTTGTAGTGGTCAGGTAGGGGTAGCAGTTCTAAAACCCTATACTTGGATTAGTCTAGACACTTACAACTTAATATAAGAAACCAAAAATTTTCTTCTTAGGGTACTATGAGTCATGGTACTACTCATGGGATGCCACCATGAGTCATTTGTTGACTTATGGAGCATAAATTTTAAAAAATGATTCTCTATCCTCCAGAATATCGAGCAGGTTCTACTATGGTTGACTGATATCATGGTGCCTAATGAACACATCTATGAGTTTTTCTTCAAAGTCTAATAGGCAGTGATAAGGCTATGATTAGGTCTGACAGTTCTAGACAACACCTAAAACCCTAAGAGAGCAACGTTAGTGGGTAGTCTCATGTTGAGGTACACTAATAATATTGCTCATTGAATTGTTGAGGATCTTAGGAAAAGTGTGTTACGGACTTCCATATCCATACCCTTTCTTTTCTTGGTTTATGCTCTTTTCTTGACCACTAGCATGCCTATATTCATTTCCATAGGTTATATGATTGAGGTAGATAGTATTATAGATAGTGCTCTAATAAAGGATGAGGCAGACCCAATTACTAAGGTTTGAGAAGTTATTTTTGGCTTCTTTGGAGGAGCTCAGTTAGAGGATTTCTAAAGTAGAGAGAGAAGGTTGATGCCTAGTTATAGATAGAGATATATGTTAAGGTTAATACAGAGACTCTGACTATTTCATTTGATATAGAAACAACTGCTACAACATATATAGAAGCTCCTACATATCCACTATAGCTGCAAAAGCATCTACCATAGATCTTTCAGCACGACTTGCGATTACTATTGCTCATCCACCACCTACAGGATCAGGCCATGCTATCAATGTAGACAGCATCTACTACTTATAATGTAGATAGACCTAACTAAGATACAACTTACTCTTTTTAATCAACAGTTGAATCCCTATATTAAGAAGACTATTATAACTTCTATTACCCTAGTTGCGGAGGATATGAGACTATTGCATAGATGACTAACCGGTTTAGAGGATATAGTTAATGAATGAATGATTAAGTTTCATCATACTAACTTTCTAAATATTTTAGTTGATTTTTCTAGGTCCTGGTATGATATTTATGCCATCTAGGAATGCACTATTTCGAACTTTCAGGATTCAACACCTACAACATAACAAATCCAGTAGTAGGGGAGGAGAGAGATTTGTTCATCCTATTAGTTGATACCTCTCCCCTAGTCATAGGGAAGTGTGTGTGGGAGGATGATAGTAACCTTGAGGATAAAACACTAGTGAGAGCCAAAAAGGGAGAGAGAAACTTTGAGCTCGAACGCTAGGTAACACTATTGAGTGAGGAGTTAATACTGGAGACTGTGATGGATCGGGCTGCTTGAGATTCATCGAGTTGAGGTCCTTTGGAATCTACTATTTCTTCTACAATTGCTATGGACAAGGACCCTTCAGGTGAGCCTATACCTTTGAGTGTTCCGTTCAATAGTACCCCCACTACTAGGGTTTCACATGCACCGCCCACATTGAAGACACCATTCACCAGCACCTAGGTAACCACATTTATTTCCTTCATTCTCATGATTTATATTCTTATATAAATTCATGGATATTTATTCATTTTAGATGGGGTGTTATCTTGATATCTTCTATTCTCCAGAGGCTTTTTTGTGTTTTTTTCTTGAAATCTTTTTTATTAATTTCTATTGAACAAGTATGTTTAGAGTAGTTTTGATTTAATTTTGTGTAGTCTAGGTAGTTTTAAGAATAGGAAGACTTAGGGAATTCTAAAATAATATTGGCACTCGTACATATTTTCTTTGAATATTTTTTGTTATACTATAAATTTCATTCCTGAACCAAAATTTGTACAAATAAGATCCTATAGCATTTGACTATATGCATCCTCTATATCTTACCTACCTATAAAATTACATTCACAATAAATACATCATGATTTGTAAGTCAGGCTATGGTATTCTATTCATATCTTTAAGAATTTCTTCCCACTTTGCATTTTTCTTTCCTTGAATATGTATCATCACCACTATTTCTTTAAGAACCTAGTCCACTTTCACAGTCTTCTTCTTAAACCTTGACATATTTCTTTCTTTCCAAATCTTACCGATCATAATACCAAAATCACTACATGTTACTTCATTCTCTCCTTTCTTGCTTCTAGAAACCTTACAAATCTATTGTAGCTCATTTTTCTAGCTCATAACTTTTCTGTGATATCCTAACCAATGTAACAATGTACTACACAACCCCTTATTGATATTAAACTCAAAAAAAAGGTGCAAAAAATACAATAAAGGGCTACCACAATGCCTATTTTTTGAAATATCTCCGCTGTTGCTAGCTTTCTGTGTATAGCCAACAATAATTTGAATTTATATCTATTGTGAATTTTTGGATATAGCGTTATACCTCTCCAGTAAACTCTAGTATGTCTAGCAAACAAACTGGTGTACATCTTCTGAAAAGAGAACTTCTCACCAACGAAATGTCTCCTTAACTATGTCATCAATGTTCCTTGGTTCACCTGCATTTGTTGAATCCGTTTCCTAGGTGATAATATTTGTTAACACCCAAAAAGAATCCTTACGTGTATTAACATTCTCCAGACATTTTTTCTTCCATGCTATATCCCAAAATAATTTCAGTACCGTAGCTTTATTCCACATGCATGTATTCATAATATTCAAGCCCCCTACAACTACTGGCAAGCATATAGTTTCCCAAGAAACAAGTGACTTATTTAAATTACTTATTCCTCGAGTCCATAAGAAGGTCCTGCATATATTATAAATGATCTTCATAACCTTTTTAGGGATTAGGAAGATTTGTGCATAGTAATCTTATATACTAAATAGAACAGACTTAATCAACTGCACTCTTCCTGCAAATGATAACATATTTGTTGACCAAAAAGTTACCTTGATATTAAAATTTTCAATTAATGGAAAGTAATCATTAGCATTAATCTTTTTAGATGTTAGAGGGATCCCCAACTATCTAAGTGGAATCTTCCCTTAATTGTATCCCATCTCCCGCATGATCAAACTCTTTTCATTCTCATGTACCCCTGCAATGTATACAATAAAATCTTTTCCTTATTGGCATGTAATCCAGAAGCTTCTAAAAATCATTTAAATGCATCTTGTAGTAGCTTAATAGACATCTTGTTAGCCCTACAATAGTAGCAGGTCATCTGTAAAACAAATGTGGTTGTTCTTTAACTTTTCACACCTCGGATGATAATTAAAATTACCCTCATCTCCTAGATGATCTAACTCCCTGCCTAGGTATTCTGTTGCAATGAAAAATAGGTCAGCGGACATAGGATCCCCTTTCCTTATTCCTCTTTTAGTAGCTAATATCTTAGTCAATCCACCATTCAACAATAAAGAATAAGATACTATGGTTATGCATGTCATAATCTAGTCAACATACTTTCTAGAGAATGTCAAGTCAATTCGCAACTTCTCTAAGAACCTCCACTCCATTGTATCATATGCCTTCATCAAGTCAACTTGTGGAACATACCTTGGTGAGACACCTTTCCTGTATACCCTTTAAAGATTTCATGGCTATATATAATGTAATCCACTATTCTTCTACGCTTGATAAAATATTATTAATCCCTTCCTATTAACCCATACAATACCCCTTTTAATCTTCTAGTTATCACCTTAGAATTAATTTTTATAAATAGTTGTAAAGCATGTTGTATGTCTAAAATCTTGGTAGGGTAGGAATTTTAGGTATAAATGTCATAGTAGTTGTGTTAATAGGATAGAACATTTCACTAGCTGTAAAGAATTTTATCATAGCATGAAGCACATCTTTCCAAACTATATCTCATTTCTTGTGAGAAACTCCACTAGATATCAATCTACTCTAGGTGCTCTCTCATTAGGAATCTCTTTGATAGAATTTATTATATCCATATATGTCACCTACTAAATTAAATCCATTTTTATTATATAGATAAAAACCTACTTTAATGTACTACTTCTGTGTTTACATATCTTAAAATTTGAGCATCTGATCCCATTATCCTTCTAAAACCTTTATGAATTCATTTTCAATCATCACAAGCTCTACCAACTATATTCCAACCTCTGTATAGATGGTAATACAGTTTTGAGCAGTTCGAGTTTCCACTGTCCATAAAAATATTTAGAGTTTGGACCCCTATAATCAATCCATAGTTCTTTGGACTTTTTTCTTCATATTTTTCCCTCTTTATTGTTCCACTTTTCAAGATCCTCTACACAATACTTCTCTGGATCAATAAAGTTTTGAGCCATAGTTTTCCTTTGAAACAATTCTATATTTTCTCTAGTTTCTCTCTGAGCATTATAATCTTATTTTTGTAATAAGCCATTTATGGATTCAGCCCTTAGCTTCCTTCTTTAAACTTTTTCACTTTGAGCCAAATATGATTCATTGTGCATTCTAGATCATGGTTCCCCCAAGCTTCCTTGATGACATCTACATACACTTCCAGTTCCATTATATTACAATAAAACCTATAAAGTTCTTGACATAAAGTTATCTGTTCCTTGAATTTTACCAATATAAGGGAGTGATTTGAGACACAGGAGTTCAAATAGTCTCCCTCCACAAGCCCTAGTTTCTTCAGCCATTCATAGTTCCCTAGTGACCAATAAATTTTTCTATACAATCTATGATGCCCCTCTTGATTGTTACATCATTTATAATACCATCTTTGACTACAGAGGTGTAAGATGATATTGATCAATCATTTTTTTGAAAGCATTGAACTTCTTGTAGGGTTACGGGTGATCCCACTAGTCATATGACTTCAACACATTATTTAAATCACCACATAACACCCATGGTTTACGTGTACTGGTTTCCACTCAATTCATTGCATTCAAAAATACCTCCTTTGAAATGGATCATTCTTTGCATACACTATAGTCATACATATTTAGATATAAGCTTTAGCAATCATACAATCAATGAACTGATCTGTAATTTCCAGTATGTCAACCCATATATTACCTTTCCATATCAAAGATAGGAAGGACGACTAAGAAACTATGATACTATTTGCACCCCAAACTAAAAACTATAACTGGAAATCCAACTTTAGGTGGTCATTATGATCAGAAACTCACTCTCTGGAGAATTTTATTGACCTCGCATATAACATGGGGAATCTGGTTAGCACCCATATTGTTGAATAAAAGAACAAAGACTTGACTGGATGGTACGAATTATTTGAAGATGTTGTGCCTTTTTTGGCTAGTTTACAAGATAGTTTGAGCGAGAGATCCTTCCATTAGGTTCATAAACATAGTTGTAAGAAGCTTGCCACCCTCTTGCAATCTTATGAAAAATATGGTAAACTTTAATTTTTCCTCGCCCTAGTCTCTAAACAACCCAAGATGTAAATACTATGTTTATTTAAAAAGAGTTTAAACTCCTTCTATTTAAGTCCCTTATTTAGGCCTCTTATATTCCAAGTTGATAACATCATGGAAGCACAAATTACATGAAGTTTCCAGCACTCTCAGTTATTTTTAATACTCTATTCTGGCCCTTCTTCTTTTGAATAAGTACATGTTTATTACTTCCCTTCTCTTCTGTTATTTACCTTAGTGGTTTCCACAACCTATATCCCAGAGAATGCATTTCCTACAATTGCATTTTCCCTCTATTAGCATTTTCATTTCTTCCATGCTCTATATTTTACACAAATGTGTCCTCAGTATCAACTGCTTCCTCTACAGAAACTTCCTTTTTCCCATTACCATCTATAGCTTCCTGCCCCTTATTAGTGATTTGATTCTTGCTCAAAGGTTTCCAGGTAGGAAAAATTGTTTTTTATTTTCTTATCATTTCTATTCTTCGCTAGTTTTTGTTCCTATTCTTCTTCACCTTATTATCACTAGGTGTTTTTGTCAAACCAATATTCCTAATCCAAATGCCCCAATATGATGTAGTGGTTACAAAACTGTGTTTCAATTAATACTCTCTATGTTTTTCCTATCAACCTAAAGGTGTTACCGTAGAATATTCTATTAGTGATTGAGATACATCTACTTCAATCAATACTCATACAAAGGATATTTCTCCTCATTATCAGTAACTCCATCAAAATGTAGTGGCTTATAAATTCCGCTGGACA